>CAUYLG010072291.1:0-60155 GCA_963573385.1 Cacajao melanocephalus | reverse complement strand
ATTTGGGAACTGGTTAATTGCAGATGCAGTTAGTTAAGAGAAAGTCATACTGGAGTAGGGTGGTCCCTTAATAAAACATCATTAGTTTTGCATTTCTCTAAGGACCAGTGATGATGAGCATTTTTTCATATGTTTGTTGGCCTTATATATGTCTTCTTTTGAAAAATGTCTACTTATGTCCTTGGCCCACTTTTGAATAGTTTTGTTTGTTTTATTTCTTGTACATCTGTTTTAGTTCTTTGTAGATTCTGGATATTAGCCCTTTGTCAGATGGATAGATTGCAAAAACTTTTTCCCATTCTGTTGGTTGCCAGTTTACTCTAATGACTGTTTCCTTTGCTGTACAGAAACTCTGGAGTTTAATTAGATCCCATTTGTCTGTCTTGGCTTTTGCTGTTTTAGTCATGAAGTCCTTCCCTATGCCTATGTCCTGAATGGTTTTGCTTAGGTTTTCTTCCAGGGTTTTTATGGTGTTAGGTCTTATGTTTAAGTCACACTGAGATGCCAACTCATGCCAGTTAGAATGGCGATCATTAAAAAATCTGGAGACAACACATGCTGAAGAGAATGTGGAGAAATAGGAACACTTTTACACTGTTGATGAGAGTGTAAATTAGTTCAACCATGGGGGAAGACAGTGTGGCGATTCCTCAAGGGTCTAGAAATAGAAATTCAATTTGACCCAGCAATCCCATTACTGGGTATATATCCGAAGGATTATAAAATGTTCTGTTATAAAGGCACATGCACCTATATGTTCATTGCGGCACTGTATACTATAGCAAAGACCTGGAACCAACCCAAATGCCCATCAATGATAGACTGGACCAGGAAAATGTGGCACATATACATCATGGAATACTATGCAGCCACAAAAAACGACGAGTTGGTGTCCTTTGTAGGGACTTGGATGAATCTGGAAACCATTATTCTCAGCAAACTGACACAGGAACAGAAAATCAAACTCTGCTTGTTCTCACTCATAGGCAGGTGTTGAACAATGAGAACACATGGATACAGGGAGGGAAGCATCACACACTGGGGTCAGTTTGGGGGGACTAGGGTAGGGATCTGGAGAGTAGGGAGGTTGGGGAGGGATATAATGGGGAGAAATGCCAGATATTGGTGATGGGGGGATGGAGGCAGCAAACCACATTGCCATGTACGTACCTATGCAACAATCCTGCATGATCTGCACATGTACCCCAGAACCTAAAGTACTCTACACACACACACACACACACACACACACACTCACATATACATCATTAGTGTCCTAGGAAGAACAACTAAATGTTTACCAGTTATAGAAACCTTGGCAACACAACCATGTGAAATGTGAAGACCAGGCTGAGAATGGAATTAATTACACTGCCAGAAATTAAGGAATACCAGGGGTTAATAAAATCCAGAAAGTCAAAGAAGAATACTTCCCTAGAGGCTTCAGAGTGAGAATATCCCTGTCTACACTTTAATTTTGGACTTCAAAGCTTTAAAACTGTGAAAATATGTTTTTGTTTCTTTTTAAACCACCAAAGTGTGGTCATTGTCATAGCAGCCCTAGCAAAAGCTGTCTAATACACTGGTCCTCTGCAGTATCCAGCCCAGATTTCTCTCTCAAATTTTACTGATAAATATCCCAAATCTTGCATTTTAGTTGCCTGACACTTCAAATGAAATACATAACTTAAGCAAAACTCATCACATTTCCCCTAAAACAAAGCACAATCACCTATACTCTTTCTTACTCTGGTAATGCCATCCAGTTATCATGCAAACCAAAAACCTGGGATTAATTCTCAACTCCTCTTTCTACTTTTTCTCTCAGATATAATAAACTTTTTATATTACCTTTTAAAATTGTCTTAAATCTATCACTTCAAATTCTACTAGAGTTTCTGAGCTTATCCTCTCACACATGGGCAGTTAACTTGATATATTAGATCATTCTACTCCTTTCTCAGAGCCATTATTACCACACTCTATTCCTCAGAGGGTTTATTCTCATTTTCTTTTAAAGTCTCCTCTTCTGTTGCTTGTCACATTAAGTTCAGTAATCTCTAGATTTTTTTTCCTCAGCCCTACTATTTTATTACTATGCACCTGATTACTGGGTGATTTTATTTACTTCCATAGTGACTACCATATTTCATACTCTTTCTACCTGCTGTTTGATACTCAGGAACCAGATAGAGTCAGATAACAAAGGATCTTTCACTATCCGGACTTGCTGTACAAAGTCTCACTATTTAATCTCTTTAAAGAGAAACTCAGAAACTGTGATTCAGATAGCTATAGTAACTTAAAAATGTTTAGGTGCACACCTACTTTTAGCTGTTTATGTGATCTTAGCTTGAATGACTGCAGGCAACTTTAATCTGTTATGTCCCCAAATTGGTTCATCTCACTTAATTTTCTGTCTGCTTATCTTTGTATACTCCTCATTCCAAATAATTTTGGAAATTAATGCACTTTTAGCCACCCTGTTAATAAGGATAAAAGATTTAGAATTATTATCTGCTCCTTCTCATCAACCTCAATATTCAGTTTTTTTATTGAATCCTTCTTATTTTACTTTTTTAATCATTCTGAATTTGTCTCTGTTAAACATACTTATTATCAGTGTCAGTAAGATTCCTAAGTATTCCTTTATCTATATTTCTTGAGACTGAGGTTCTCAAAGTGTTTAAGAAAATCACACTTCCTTAACTTAGACTGGAAGAACCTCAATAGCCTGGCCCAACCTTACTTTCTAATATCTTCAATCACTTCACACCATAACCAATCAAAATTTTGTTATTTGCTGACATTACTTACTTATGCTATCTCACTCATTTAAAAAAAAAGTTTTCCTGACCTGGTTAACTAATTCATTATTCTTCTCCTGCATCAAATTTTGGCTTGACTGAATGGATCACTTTAGTTATGATTTTTTTCTTTGCATCAACTTCTTTTTATTTACTACAACTTTGGATTATTTGCTGTTTTTTTATTATATCTTGAAATGGATTCATAATTAATAGCATTTTATCCTTTATTTTTCTCTAGTATAAGAATTTATGGCTGTAATTTTACCTCTAAGCAGGATGCTAGTTGTAAGACACATTTTTATATCCATTAATTTTATCACACAAAACAAAATGTTGTCTAATTTGTATTATATTTTTCTTGTTTATATGTAATGTAGTATATTTGGCCAGATTATCCTTTTTAAATAATAATTATGTGTTAAATAATGCTACATTGACAAAAGTACTGTGTATCTTTAAAAACTTTTTATATTTTTTGAGGCTTCTTGGCATATGAAAATTTTATAATTGTATAATCTGTGCTTGAAAAGAGATTATATTTCATAACTTAAGTATTCTGTACATTTTAATCAGGCCAAATAGTTAATTGTATTGTCTAAATCTTTTACATTTTTTACTTAATTTTATTTTTTCTCTTCATTATCCAACATTTACTAGGAAAATTGTTTTAAAAATCTCCTACAATTATAGTGCTATTTTTATTTTAATTAGTCATTTGTGTGCACTATCAACTTCACAATTATGTCACACCTCTCTCCAGGTGAATCTCTGTAGACTGTTCTTTGCTGATACTAGGTATGTTTCTGTAATAATGTGCATCTGACCAGTGCCTTGATTTCAGTCTTATGAGACTGTGAACAGAGAATCCATCCAGAACATGTTAGATTTCTGAACCACAGAAACTGTGAAGTAATACATTTTATGTTTTAAATTGTTAAGTCTGTGTTCTGTGACAACAGAAAACTTACAGACGTCTATTGACTTCTATTGTATTGACTGGTGCTATTTTTATTTTCATTATTCATTTGTGTGCCTTATCAACCTCACAGTTATGCATATTTTAACATATTTTTACTGCCTACCATACATGTGTGGCTGATCAATAATATTATTTCACACTTTCAGTATCCTTGTGTTCCATTTAGGACCTTAGAACACATAATATGAATCCTCCTTCATGAAATAATTTTCAAGTATATCAACTCAATATTATTTGAACTGTAGAAAATATTATTATGCTGATGCTGTAAATATTTACCTCGATTTTCCCACTTAATTTTACTTTCATTCTTCTCATTCTTTCCTACCTATAAACTTTCATCTGAAATCAGTATCTTCTGTGACAAGAGCATGCTTACTATTCTCTTTAGTTCACTCCTGCAAGTGACAATCTTTTAGCTTTAGTCTTTCTAAAAATTTATTTATTTCAACCTCAGCATTTAGGATATATTTGATGGATATAAAATTCCAGTTTGGTCAAACTTCCAGGCCTCCATTTTCTGTTCTTGACTCATTAGTCTGACAAAAGCTCTCCTCAGGTTCACACCCTTTCAGCTGCCTATGGATGCATGGCTAAATCCATAAGGAAAAGATGGCTTCAAGTGATAATTTCAATTGTCTGAATTTTATTCTTTTTTTGGAACTCTTCTTAAAACACTGATTTTTAGCTTTGTCACCAATGAAATTGTTTAAAATACTTTATTCTGATTTTCTGAATGTTCTTTGGAAAAAAGGATTTTTCTAAATTACCTAAACCAGCCTAATATAAGGATTAATATTAATATTAATTGTTACAAACATTAAGACAGTTATTTAAACAGACAGGTCCAATCATCTGAAATCAAAGTCCTGGTTCTCAGATTGGTTAGATCAAGTGAAAGAGGATTGTGTAAAGTATCTTGCATGAGTTAGATCTAACTCATTTGCCATTTTATCTATTGTTCTTCACATACTAGGTGTATCAAAAATATTAATATAATAGTATTTGGATATTCTGAATATTGTTTTGTGTTTAGGTAATTTATGTATCCATCCCTTGCACCAAAAAATCCTCCTATATATCTTTTATCTATTATTATTTATATTGTATAGTTGTTAGTAGTATTGGAATTTCTGCAACATCTCTAGAATGGACAGAGTCAATCTATGAAAACCAAAAGCATTGCATAAAAGTTATTCAAAATCTAGTTATTTTCACAGAGTTCTGTAAGGTACACTAGGGTATTGATAGAGTCTATTTTTGAGAATGTTTACTTTTATTTACTTCATTTCATACACATAAATATATTACTAGATTTGTCTTTACCAGCTTATCTAGCTGTACTACAATCTTTATACATCCAAGTTCAGACTCATGTAATTTTGAAACCCTCTTATAAAGGCTGCCTCAATCTACTACTTGGTTTGTTTGGAAATAAGTATAGTTACTTTAAAATACGTATCTACTGTGGTCTAGGCGCTGTGATGTCCACTCGTTCTCTCTGCGTCTATACACCTTACCACACACAGAGGCTTCTCCTCACACATCACATGAGATGCCAGAATGGCTGCTTTAACTGTTAGATATTATTGTAGCTCCACATGAGGTATGAGTAAAAATTTCTTATTGGGCACTGTGTCACTTTCTTTTGTTTTAGATTATCCTTAATCCTGTCAATATAGTTTACTTCTTTCAACTTAGCCACTGGCTGAACTAGTGTTAAAGTATGTACTTAGCAACCAGAGCCATGTGACCTCTAATCCTTTTTTCTTGGTATATTACTAAAAACTATATTGCCAGACCCCCTACTAAACAGCACAATTAACTGGAGAAAATTATTTAACTATTCCTCTCTAAAACTGGGAGAAAAAGAGGACTTCTCAGCATTGCTGGAAATTCTAAATAATATGTGTCATGAAAGAACTTATGACAGTGCTGTGACCTAATGATTATTCATGCAATTATCATTTTATATGATTTTAATAATATATTTAAGCAGTATTATCATGATTATATACTTATGATGTTGATAAGTACACATTTGTTTGTTTGATTTTTCTAATTTTGCATATGGTGTCCACAGCTCGAAAGAAATTATTGGAGAATTATCATATTGTAAAAATGTTAGCTACAAAATATATTTATTGCACATGTGAATGAGGAAAATATTCCAGAACTCACTCACAACCTGGGAATATTTTTTGTTTTGCAAAATATTTTTAAATACTTTGGGTAAAGCTGTTATTTTGGGTTGTGTTAGTTTGCTTGTCTCTTAGGCCAAATGGCCAAAGAATAAAAAGAAAAGAAAAAAACCATTGACAGTAAACAAGTGCCAACACATGTTCATAAAATTTTTAAGTAATTTCATTAATGCTTTAAAAATTCAAGTTTCTTGCTGGGCATGGTGGCTCATGCTTTGTAATCCCAGCACATTGGTAGTCTGAGGCAGTGGACCACCTGAGGTCAGGAGATCAAGACCAGCCTGGCTAACATGATGAAACTCCATCTCTGCTAAAAATACAAAGAAAACTAGCCAGGCATGGTGGTGTGTGCCTGTAATCCTAGATACTCAGGAGGCTGAGACAGGAGAATCTCCTGAACCTGGGAGGTGGAGGTTGCAGTAAGCTGAGATCGTGCCACTTCGCTCCAGCCTGGGAAACACAGCAAGACTTCATTCCAAAAAAGAAAAACAAACAAACAAACCAAAAAAACTTAAGTTTCAATGAAGTTGTCTAATAATATCAAATCTCTATATTGTAACACAATAATCGGAGCTCTAAGTAACCATGAGTAGAATTATTGAATGTGAATTTGAGAGATCATTTTTTTTAGTGTTGGATACCTGTCTAAAAATATGAATTCATACTTCAATAAGAATACATAGCTCAATACTACATATCTCACATTTTTCTAGAGTATGTCTTCTCATGCCAAGATTGGATAAAGATAATATATTCAGAGAAAAACATATCAACAGGTAACAACTTTCCTTTACAATGTTTTACCTCGACTATATTTTTGTCACGATGGATATTAATTTTACTTTAATAAAAGAAGTAAGTTAAGTATATAGTATATTTGAATGCATGCATGTTTGTGCATAGTAAGTGCAGAATAGTGAAGGTATATAAAATCCATAGAAAGAGAAGATTAAAAGGCATAGTTATACACTATTATACCCTGTATCTTAGAAAATGCTTATTTTCTTTTTGCTTTTTGGCCTGAATAATAATACAAACTATCTATCTTCCAGACCTTTTACAGAAAATTTTCTAGGAAATCTGAATATCTGAATTATAATTCATATAGCAATTTTTTTTATATATTATGTTTTCTACTGTACAGATAAAAGATTAAATTTGAGAAACGCTATACAAATTATCAAAGGAGGCAGTGATTATAAGTGATATAGCAAGGATTTAAACTTACATCCACAGTATACAATTCTACAGTGAATTTTAAGTTTTATTAAAAGGTGCTGTTAGAGACTTATTTATAATTTAGTAAACAAATAAAAAATTAATAGGTTCAAAATACATTACACAATGTCTAGTGAATCACTTTATTAAATAATCTGTTGAAAATTATTGAAAGCCTCTGTATGTGGAAATAAAGCCCAGTTTATGATGATTAATTTTCAACATATTGTTCATTATTGCATACTATTTTTGCCATAAACCTAATTACATATTTTTATATAACTGTACAGTTCAGCTATTGTGATAGGCTATTACATTAGTGGCTCTCAAAAAGGACATATTTTGGTATATGCATTCTTGTATAGTCTACTCACATATCAGCTCATCTTGGTTATGTGATTTGTTTAACCAATGTGGCATTAGCAAGAATGATATAAAAACAGAGGCTTTATAACTGCCTGCACATTGTAGTTTCCACCCTGAGTGCTATTTCGGACCTCCACATTACCATGTGTAGATTTCCAGCAATCCTGTTGGAGAATCTACATGAAGAATATAGATCCTCACTTAGACCCCCAATCTTCCAACCATCTCAGGTAAGGCTCCAAGCATATGAAGGAAAACACCATCTTGAACATTCTGGTACTGTTAGACACTACAGAGAACAGAAGGACATCATGTTCGGCCCCAATTTAAGAATCATGTAAAGACAAAATAAGCCTACCTTTTAGAGTGGCTTCATGCAGCAAGACAACTAAGATAACAGTATAATTATTGTTTTATAATCAAATTTTTGTTTATGCTCCTCAACATTTATTTGCTTGCCTTTTAAAAATAATATTATGGTCCTTTCTAATAGAATATTTTTATTCTCCACTAAATAAATCAATCTGAAGATCTTTTAGTTACGGTCTCAGATTTTGTTTGTATAAAACTGTCTTTATTCCCTTCTCTTTTAGAACGATAGCTTATATTGACTATTATTTGCCCCTAGCTATTTAAAGATCACATTAACTCTTGGTGATTTCATTGTTACTATTATCTGCTATTTAAAGTAAAATTGTCATTCTTTGTAGGTCATCTTTCCTTTCTCATTAGTTATTTTTAAGATCTCACTCTTTATTTTTTTTCCTATACTTTTGCAGTGATATAATTGGGCATATTTTTCCTGATTTTGCCTTGGTATTTGTTTTACTTTCTTTCAAATTTCAATAATATGTGATACATCAATTCTAGATAAATTACTGCCATAATATGTTCGAATTTTCTCACAGTTCTGGAGGTAGTTTCTGGTAAGGACTCACTTCCTGCCCTAAAGATGGCCACTCTCTCATAGAGTTCTCATATGGACTTTTCTCAATGTATACACAAAGAGCATGTGCACATGTCAGTGCAAGAGAGAGAAAGAGAGACAAGGAAATTTTCTGATGTTTTTTGTAATAAGATTATTATCTCTATCATGAAAGCACCTCCTTAATGAAACATCTAAACCTAAGTCTCTCCCCAAATTCCCATTTCCAAATGCCATCACATTAATGTTCAGGGATTTAACCTATGCCATAAATTTATGGGATAGGGAGAACAATTCCATTTATAGAAGAAATAAACACAAAAACATTTATAGGTACTATTCTAAAACTAAAATCTCATGTAATAGTTCAGGGAAAATATTAAATGTATGCCAAGTATAAGCTTATGGAATTTTACAAAGTTACAAAAATATAAATAAATATAAAAGAAAAATATGAAACATCAACATAAATAGGTTATAAGTGATCAAATAGACAAAATAAGGAAAAAGCAAATAAGGAACAAAATAAAACAACTATTAAATACCAAGATACAGTTTTGATAAAAAGAAAACACATCTTATAAATTTGAAAATATAGTCTTTAAAATTATTGTCCTTTAAAGCCTCAAATGTCAGATTAGTTGTAGCTGGAGAGAAAATTAATGAATTTGAATATAGGAGTGATAAAAATACCAAAAACACAGCAAAGAGGTAACAGGAGATAGTTATTATGATTCTAACTATTAAATCTTATTCAGACTTACAGTATCTTACCCAAAATATTTCCTGGGAGTAGATTGACAGTACTGGTGATTAGGAAATGTTTATCTGTTCCACATTTACCCAATGAATATTTAATTAATACTTTCAATATTCTAGCTCTATAAGGACTAACTTCATTAGTCTGAGAGCATCATGTCATTATATCAGGATATGGAAACAGAAATTGTACTTTTAGTTACAAACTTTTTGTTTAAATAGCAAACAAATACAAATTATTTAGGTGTAATTTTTGATACAGAAAGTTTTATTAAATATCAAAGAAAAATACCCTTTTGTTGTTTCTCTGAGTATACATTTTGTATAGTTCTGACTTTCAGAACCGTGTTAATGTTCCACGTGCTCAAAAATAAAATAAAATCCACGATGATATGAAAAAATTGTAAATAGAATACAAGTAGGCACAAAGATACTCAAATTTCAAGTGAATAACTTAACCATGCTGGAGGGAAAGAAGGAGAACTAGCTCAAATAATTTTTGACTAAGTCAATTATATATGTTCAAGCTAAAGACACTATGAATTAATTTAAACTCTGGTTTGAGAGAATTTTTTACTCAGAAATATAGAATAGTAATCCTAAAATTATTTAATGTATTCTAAGATTTAGTAAAAAAGTAAATGTATCCTAGATAATGGAATACAGCTTTCTCAGTGAAATTACAAATATAAAAAAGGGGAAAGACTACAATGAATTTCATGGTACTAGCTTGCAATTGGAACTGCCAGTATGAAATCATGGCTTTTCATGTCTATAGTTATTGAATAAAATCTAAATCCAGATACATAAGATAGAGGTATCGAAATAGATATACACAATTATGCACAGACACAAATGCATGCATGTGCACACACATACATACACATCTGATAATTTGGACCATTGAGAGTGCCTAGAAGCAGTAAAACCCCAGTTGCATTGAGCAAAACAAGAAAGCAAATAATAACTTTAATATACCAACCTCTAGTCAAAGAAACCCATTTTTCTTGGAGAAATAGTTTATCCCAGGGCTGAGGGAGGAAAATAAAAAACTATTGTGCAACATCTTATGTAAAGTAAGGAAGTGGTCCAAAATGAGGAGAAAATGTCAAAGAGACATGAAAGTCAACTTGATGAGGTTTCTGCTGACCAAATTTGGAAGAATTTGAACATGGAATAAATAATGATACTATAACCCACTGAAATAAATAATAATAAATAAATAGCATATGTCATATAAATAAGTAAAGGAGAAGGACATGTTCTTCATTGCATTGTCAAACCACCATATAAATTTAGAATGTAAGGTGAATTATAAAATGACTAGTGATAACAGAACCCAGATGGATGATAAAACTGGTAGGTAATAATTTGATAAGTAGTATTTATATGATCTCAATATACCTACCTACATGTATTCCAGTAAAAATAAATTAATAGAATATGCCTACTGATAGAATTCACTGAGAACTTTTCACAACATCACTGCTGTGATAGTCCTGTTATAAATGCATAACATAAATCTAATCATGAGGAAATATAAACCAACATATGCTGAGAAAGAAACAAAATAATGGACATGTTTTCTTCAAAAATATTAAAGCCACAAAAACAAAGACAGACTGACAAATTGTTTTTTATTAAAGGAGACTGAAGAAGTGCAGCCTGATCCAGGATTTCCTCTTACTGTAACATTGCTGAGAAAGTAGAAATCTGAACAAGAACTATAAACTACATAATAGGACTTTGATAATTATTCTGTGGCTCTATAAGAAAGTATTTGTTTTTTAGGAAACATACAGTGAAGTATTTAATTCACTTTCTGATTACTCTCAAATAATGTTAAAATATACATATAGAATGAGAGAATGATAAGCTAACCTGGTAAGAGTTTGACATTTGGGGAAGCCGAGTGGAGGTCAAAATTCCTTGTACTATTTTTGCTACCTTTCTGTGTCTAGCATTATGTCAAAATAACAATTGTTAAGACAAATAAGGAAATCTTTTTATATGTTTTAAAACAATCTTTATCTTACTTAAATTTTGACCTCTATACAGGGCAAGCATCATTTACAAAAGTTTAAAAACCTGTCTACAAAGCTTCTGCATTTACACAATGAAAAGTCCTCTGCAGTAACCGACCTTGTAGGCTACCCACCTGCAAGAAAATGTCTGGGTAGGGAGAAGAAAATTTGAATTACATGCCTATCCCAATAACATGTGTTTTATAATCTAATTGTTATCATCTCAGAAACATTTGGTAAGGGGGAAGTTATACGAAACACAAATCTCTTCAGTGGATTTACTTTCACAAGCTTGATCAGAGAGTTAGTGGATACCAAATGTTAAAATTGAATTTAGGGATTGTCCATGGATAATCTCTTCTCAATTTTTTCTGTTACTATGAAACCACTATTTATCTGTCACCCAAGATAAGGTTATTTTTCTCTCAGCCTTCTCCTCTATCAAATATATATATATGTATATACATTTATATACATTTATATATTTGATATATATATGTGTATATATGAAATATATGCATATCTACAAATATGTGTATATATATTTGAGATGGAGTCTCTCTCTTGTTGCCCAGGCTGGAGTGCGGTGGCACCATCTTGGCTCACTGCAACCTCTGCTTCCAAGGTTCAAGCGCCACCATACCCTGCTAATTTTGTATTTTTAATAGAGACAGGCTTTCACCATGTTGATCAGGCTGGCCGGGAACTCCTGACCTCAGGTGATCCACCTGCCTGAGCCTCCCAAAGTGCTGAGATTACAGGTGTAAGCCAACATGCCTGGCCCAAATGTATTTAATTAAATCTCAAAATCAATTCCTCCTGTCTATCTCAAACTTTGTACCCTTTGATTAGCAACTTCCCATTACTCTGGCTCCCCACCCCAAACCCCAGCCTCTGGTAGTCATCATTTACTCTCTACTTCTCTATGAGTTCAACTCTATTTCTCAATTATGTGTGAAATCATGTGGTATTTGTCCTCTTGTGCATACAGGGTGATGTATGTGTTAATTAGTTTAATCATATCACATTGTGTGTATGTGTGTATATCTATACATCACATTGTAGTCCATATACAAGTATTATTTGTCAATTAAAAATGTAATTAGTTTGCAAGTTTTTTTATTTCTTTTCCTTGAAATGCCTTTTGTTTTATATATATTCTTGACTGCATAACTTGCTCCTTAAGAAAACTGTGATCTTTCCCTTTTGCTTTTTGCTCAAGTCCGATTTCAAACACTTCTATTCATGTAATCACACCGAGACTGAATTGACACATTATTTACACTGTATATTTTCCCTTTTTAATAATATTTATTGTTTTCTTTTTCTTTTTGTGAAAATTAAATATGAAAAGCACATAACTCCATAACAGTTAAAGAACATTCATGTGTTATTTTTCAAGGCTTTCATTTCTATTATTAATAATATTACAATTTTTTTATAACTTTAACTTTTATTTTAGATTCAGGGAGTATGTGTGCAGGTTTGTTTTGTTTTTGTTTTTTGAGAGAGAGTCTTCCTCTGTCCCCAGGCTGGAGTGCATTGGCTCAATCTCTACTCACTGCAACCTCCACCTTCCAGGTTCAAGCAATCCTCCTGCCTCAGGCTCCCAAGTAGCTGGGACTATGGATATATTCCGTAGTGCCAAGGTTTAAGCTGTGGATCCCATGATCCAGGTAATGAGCATAGTAACCAATAGGTAATTTTTCAACCCACAGCCACTTCACTCCCCAACAGTAGTCCCCAGTGTCTGTCATTCCAATTTTTATGTCCACATGTACTTAATTTTTAGCTCCCGTATATAAGTGAGAACATACAGTATTTGGTTTTCTCTTGCTGTATTAATTCCCTTGGTATAATGGCCTCCAGCTGTATCCATGTTGCTGAAAAGGACATGACTTTGTTCCTATTTATGGCTGCATGGTATTTTGCATGGTGCATATGAACCACATTTTCTTTATCCAGTCCACTATTGATGGGCACCCAGATTGATTCCATGTCTTTGCTATTGTGAATAGCTATGCAATGAACTTAGAAGTGCATGTGTCTTTTTGGTAGAACAATTTATTTTTCTTTGGTTGTATATACTATTACGTAATGGCTTCCATTTTTTCCTTCACCTTAGTGTTATTTCATCAAGTTAATTTTAATAACATTTTTAATAAGGCCCAGGTCTTCTATCTCTATAGCTTCTTATACCCAACATAATACAAATATACAGTAAGTGCTCACTCAGTATTAATTCATTCAAAAAATACTGAGTCTCTTTTGCGTACCAGCTAATGTTTCTTTATTTGGAATACGTGACACTGATCTTTTGAGCCTGGTTTTGAAGAAGAACTAGATGGATACTAATCAATTAAATATATACACAAACAAAATAATTTCAAACTGTGAAACATGATATGAAGGAAATTAAGCAGTGTGATTAATTAAATTCTGTGATTGATGTGTGTGACAAGTCCGGGCAGATTGACTTAGATTGGTTGGTCTTAAAAGGCTTCAAACTGAGAACATGACATTTGAACTGAGACACTGGTGGCTAAAAGCAGTCAGCTTAAAAATACCTAGTCACCTAGGTTTAGGCAAAGTCAAGAACATGTGCACATAAACAAAGTGAGAGCAATTTTGGTCTATTAAAAAATAAAGAAAGGAAATGTGTCTACAACTTAGTGAATGAGAGATAAATTTGAGAGACAGAGAGAATAAAGTATTCTGAAAGCAATAGAAAGACATTGGATGTTTTAACGTTGAAAGCATCATAGACTAATAATTTTAACCACTCAAATTCATGGATGAAAATAAAATCAGGGGAAAAACTGGTATGAAGGAAATATTTAGACAATTACAATGATTCTGAGAATGATAGTGGCTTAGGTTTATAGTAGTGGAGACTCAGAGAGGTTAATATCTTTAGAATGTTAAGAAGACTAACTAATGGCTTTAGGACATTGTAGAAAAGGACCATCAATGGCTACTGTTTTCAACTTCAACAAGAAGGAAAGACAAGTTGGAAGGAGCTACACTAGGTATGTCAATGTGAGATCAAGGCTACTACCATAGTCATGTTAAATTTGAACTGTCTGTGGGTACTCCACACTGTGACTCTAAATAGGCAGTCTGATATGTGGTTTGATGAACAATGGAGATATCAAGACTAGAGACATAAATTCAGGAGTCAAAGATAACCTCTCCTCTCCTCAGCACAAAAAGTAAGCATCAAAACTGCATTATTAATTCATTGTAAACATAGTGTGATCCTAACATATGTTTGCAATTACATTGATTACTTCCTTCAGAAAGAAAAATGCATCGAAAGCTTTTATGTCAAAATTAAACTATTTTTATTTCTAAGAACAATACTTATTATTTTCAAACTAATGTTTTCTTTTGGAAGTTAATTTCTTAATAATTATGTTTTCAAAACTTTATTTTAAGATTATTGTAATGAAAAAGTATAGTCCATCTTCATTTCTTTAAAAATAAATATTTTTTTCCAAAGTAATGGTTTTACTTATTTGGGGTTTTTTAAAAAATTAAAAACCCAATATAAATAAGGATGAATCACATATAAGGAGGCAATATGTATCGGGTAACTTTTTGTTCAGATCTTTTACAATGTCAACACAAATCAAAGCAAGAATTCAGAAACTATTCCTTAAGTATTTTATCTTAAGTCTCATTGGCTGAATGTGGCTGGTAATGGTCTGTAAAAGAAAAGCCAATTTGCCCCTTGATGCAGATTACTGTACCAAATGTAGCAGAGAGCTTCAGAAAATGTGACACGCTTTCTGTTCAACAGTAAAAGAGACAATTAGTTTTCTAGTTTTTCTTTTTGTGCAGTGGAAATAGGTATTGTTTGTTAATTCTCTTTAATCTCTCACATCATTTTCTTGGTAATGTTGCTTATTGTAAACCTGCAGAGTTGTATTTAAGACAAAGTATTTACTTTCCCATGTTTTAAAATTCTAATTCAGTGGTAAACAGTTATTATTTTAAAACTTGATTTGGTGAGGTCAAAATACTTTGACACAAAACTAATTATAATTATAAATGAATTTTTTGAGAGGAGATTGCATTATTTCTTCAACATTTCAAACTTCTCAGTATTAACAAATAGGACTTTATTCCTTAGACTGACATTTCTTAAAACGTAGCTAGTCATGTTATATCCATTCATATAGCTAATATCTATGGAAATGCATCCTTTATTTTTAATGTGCTGTACTATAAAAAATAAAATATGTTGATATATATTATCATCATGTATATTTGCAAACAGAAATTAATAGATGAATTTTCATATTAAACTTATCCTTTCCATATTTCTGCGTATCTTAGCACATCAATTTCATAGCTATACATGAAACAGTTTTCTAATTTAGTTATGAGTAAACAAAAGAATTATCATGTTAGAAATGTCATGTAATCAAATACATAATTCATGTAATTGAAATAGATATATTGAAATTATAATACAAAATGTGTTTTACATTTCATATTGGGAAAAATTAATTCGATAAATACCAACTTACAATATCTGTAAAAATGTCTGTAAAAATGTACTTAAACAAATGGCACCTTCTGAGGAGTGTGTGCTTATCATTGCAATAAAATATTTAAATTAGTAAGGTATAAATTATTTTTATTAATTAATATGAGTAGCTTACATGTACAAAATTTAATATAGAATAAAACAAAACAGTTTCATTTAATTATTTTGAAATATATAAAATATTACTATAACATTTTAGTATATTCTGGGATTCATAGAGTTCTTAAGTTTGTAATAGACTTAAAAACATATTAAGTTCAAACTACCTATTATTTCAGGACTCCTAATTCAGAAGATAGACATTAATGCTCCTTGAACATTTGCAAATCCACAAAAGGTATCATTTCACAGAGCATTTATTTTATTATTTCAGCAGATACCTGCTGAGTTTCTCCTTTAGGTAGATACTAATCTACACCCTGGGGAAATAAGAACAAATCTTGTATAATTCCTGTGCAAAAGGCTGATCCATGTGAATAAATACATACTTTACAGCAAACTGTGCATAAGCAGGTCAGGGCACGAAACACAAGGGGAAATACCACTCCCAGCGAGAATGATTCAGTGGTAACACTTCAGCCACTAATCAAGAGAAGTGTTTACGAATCCAAGAGTCGCAGGAAAGAAACAGCAAGAAGAAATACATAGGGATATGTAAGGGTCTACCCTTTTAAGAAAATGCAAACATTTGCCATGCTGGCATATAGAATATCAGGTACAATGGCGTACAATGATACTGAAAATGTAGTCAAAGATGACGTCTTCAAGAGCTTATGATTTTGTTCTCAATTTCTCAGTTTCTAGCTATAAAATCATTAATTATTGGAAATTACTCCTTATTTCTTTCATTGCTGTATTTTTCTCATGTATCTATCAAGATATCATTATGCCTACAGTAGTATATTCCCTTTTATGTGTTAAAATTTTAGCCTCAGCAACATGGCAAGACCCCATCTCTACAAAAAATTTGAAAATATATTAACCAGATGTAGTCGTGTGCATTTGTAGTCCCAACGGCTAGAACACTGAGATGGGAAATTCTTGAACCCCAGAGTTTGAGGCTGTAGAGAGCTATGATAATCCTAGTGCACCCCAGACTGGATGACAGAAATCCATACTCTGATAATTAATACGTAGCAATCATAGAAAATCAAATTATTTTTCAACCTTTTGATTCCAGTTTTCTTTGAAAATTAATGGATTTAGTCTTCTCTAGTAGATTTTTTTTGTTTTTTGTTTTTTGTTTTCATGAAAATGTGCTATCACTGAATGCAAATATATATTTTAATCAGAGTATTTTTCCACCACTTTTTCAAATTTAGGTAAAATCTCTGCAAGTCAAATTGGTAAGTCTTGTAATGTAAACATTTGTCCTAGTTCTTATAAAGTACCTCTCTTCCTCACTCTTCTTCCTTTTACAGGAACATCATTCTGATAGCATGTGCTGTGATCTAAGAAAATGAGGCCTTCCAATTTAAATTTACCTACATAATCTACACTTCTCTTTTCACATGCATTTATTTCTTATATTGAGACACTTAAAAAATGAGAAAAGCTACAGCTGCAGCCAGGCACAGTGGCTCACACCTGTAATCCCAGCACTTTGGGAGGCCAAGGCGGGGAATCACAAGGACAAGAGATAGAGACCATCCTGGCCAACATGGTGAAACCCCGTCTCTACTAAAAATACAAAAAAATTAGCTGGGCACAGTGGTGCATGCCTGTAGTCCCAGCTACTCGGGAGGCTGAGGCAGGAGAATTGCTTGAAACTGGAAAACGGAAGTTGCAGTGAGCAGGGATGGCGCCACTGCACTCCAGCCTGGCGATGTTAATTTCTCAGGTTTTCAGCTCATATAATCTAGCAACATTTTTTAGGTTTTATGTCTTATAAAAACCAACTCATGGCCAGGCATGGTGGCTCATGTCTGTAATCCCAGCACTTTGGGAGCCTGAGATGAGCAGATTACCTAAGGTCAGGAGTTTGAGACCAGCTTGGCCAAGAGGGCGAAATGGCATCTCTACTAAAACACAAAAATTAGCCAGGCGTGGTGGCGGGTGCTTGTAATCCCAGCTACTGTAGGTGCTGAGGCAGGAGAATCACTTGAACCTGGGAAGCAGAGGTTGTGGTGAGCCAAGATCACGCCACTTCACTCCAGCCTGGGTGACACAGTAACACTCCATCTCAAAAACAAACAAACAAAAACACAACTTATTGGCAAACTTGTGGGGAAGCATATGAAATATCAATGGAAAACACCCCTTATTATAAAATGCCTATATTACAAACAAAAAAATTAATCTCTGTTATTTACTGCATGGTATCATCTCACAAACTCACATGCTGAAGATTTAACCCCTAGTATGTAGTAATGTGACTATATTTGGAGATAGGGCTTTTAAAAAGGTAATTAAGTTTAAAATGTGGCCATTATAGTGGTCCCTAATCTAATCTAATTTGTGTCCTTATAAGAAGAGGAGATTAAAACATAGCATCTAAGAGAGCAAGGATGTGCAAACAAGGAGAAAAAGTCATGTGAAGACAATTTTTGCTTTTGTTGCAATTGCTTTCAATGCCTTTCTCCTTAAATCTTTACCTGTTCCTATAACCAGAATGGTTAGCCTACATTATCTTCCAGGATTTTTGTAGTTTTGGGTTTTACATTTAAGTTTTTAATCCATCTTGAGTTAATTTTTGTGTATGGTGTAAGAAAGGGGTTCAGTTCCATTCTGTTCATATGGTTAGTTAGTTATCCCAGCTTCATTTATTGAATAGGGAGTCCTTTCCCCATTGATAGTATCTGACAGCTATTTGAATATCTTATAGTTGTAGTTGTGCAGCCTTATTTCAGAACTCTCTATTCTGTTTTGTTGGTTTTTGTGTCTGTTTTTGTACCAGTGTCATGCTGTTTTCATTACTGTAGCCCTATAGTTGGGTAGTAGTGTAGCACGATACCTCTAGCTTTTATTCTTTTCACTTAGGATTGCCTTGGCAATTTGGCTTTTGTTTTGATTCATGTGATTATTAAAATGGTTTTTTTCTAATTCTGTGAAGATTATGATTGGTAGTTTGATGAAAATAGCATTGAATCTATAGATTTCTTTGGGTAGTATGGCTATTTTATGATATTGATTCTTCCTATCGATGAGCATGGAATGTTTTTGCATCAAGTCACCAAGATTGTGATATTTTGTTAGGGTAGCCAATGCTGACCAACACAATATCCTTTGTATGCAAAATAGAAGGAAAAAAGAAAAAAAATGCTCTCAAATCTAAATAGAAAATGGGCAAAACACATTTAAAAAAACAGTCCATAGAAAATACACAAATGTTTTTTAAACATATAAAAAGTTGTTTCAACTCATTCAGAATAAAAATAATCTACATAGAAAGTACAACAGAGATGTGTTATCTCATTGTATTAGTCTGTTTTCATACGATCATAAAGAATGGCCTGAAACTAGGTAATTTAAAAAGGAAAGAGGTTTAATTGACTCACAGTTCAGCATGGTTGGAGAGGCCTCAGGAAACTTACAATCATGGCAGAAGGCGAATTTGAAGCAAGGCATCTTCCTCATAAGGCAGCAGGAAAAAGAAGTATAGAGCAAAGTGGAAAGAGCCCCTTATAAGCCATCAGATCTTGTGAGAACTCATTCATTATCACAAGAACAGCATGGGGGAAACAGCGCCCATAATTCAATTACCTCCACCTGGTCTCTCCCTTGACATGTGGGGATTACAGTGAAATGGGGATTACAATTCAAGATAAGATTTTGGTGGGGAAACAAAGCCTAACCATATAACTCATTATTCAGATTTGCAGAACTCCAAAAGATGTCGGAGAACACAAACTGCTTTTAAAAAGTCAGCTGTTATTATACAACCATGTTAATTCCAACTTATGTTTCTAAGCCAATCATAAGCTTGACAACTAGACAGGATACCACTCCCTTAAAATAATTGAAATTTAAAACATGTCATCACAAAAAAGGCAATGCCTATACTTGGACACAGAATTTCCAGGCAGTAAGATTTTTTTTTTTTAATCAAATGCCTACTATTTACTTTACTCACCCACACGGCCACTTACCATTTTCCTAGTCTTACATTTGAAGACATAAGACTTGTTTCATTATTATTTGGCCACAAGTCTAACCAGCTTTTCAGGACTGTCCTCAAAAGCATTAAGATAGTTTGACCTGTCCAAGACCTTGCAGATAAATCCTCATCAGGACACTTTGCTCTCTGATTCCCTAGGGCAAGTCTTTTAAAAAGCCTGTCTTTGGGCTTGGAGACAGGCAGTAAAATCCTCTCAGATTTGTCCCAATGGAAATGCCATTTCTCTTTACCCCTGTTGCTCATTTCTTTCCTTTTCTTTCCTTTTTCTCAAGGGAATCACCTGAGAAAAAGGGAAAAAAGAAAGAATACCTATTGAAGTTCAAGGCCTTGATTACCCCTACAGACAAACTTATTCATTCTGGCCATAGCTCCCCAGAGAGTCACATCTCTATAGCTCTAACAACTCTCTGTATGTCATATTTCCTCCTCAATTTGCTTTGTATTTTAGTCATATGAATGATGAATCAAATGAATAAAAATGTTCTGCTCTCTGATCTGTATACATTCCTAAATTTTTATATGTAAAAATATTTATGTGAAAAGAGCATGATCTCTTATGACTTAAAAATTATCTATTGTTTTTATATAAAAGACTATGTACTCATTTATGGAATTTATTTTAACATAATAATAGCCATATCATTCGTTTTTATAATACATTATATATTTTTAGAAAGGTGAGTGAGAAAATTACTGTGTATTACTTCCTTTCACAATGACCCATTGAAATTGAATGAGGAACTAGTATTTAGAGTAATATGTCATTTTAGTTTTCCAAATTATCTAATTATATTCGTTACAATTGTTATATGAGCAAATAGTAATTTTCTAATGTTGCGAACACATTTAGAAGAGCAATAGGTCATAGTTCATTTTTAAAAATTTATCTGCTATCTGATGGATTATAAATCATTCTATTATAAGGACACATGCACACATATATTCATTGCAGCACTGTTTACAATAGCAAATACCTGGAACCAACCCAAATGCCCATGGACAGTAGACTGGACAAGGAAAATGTGGCACATATACACCATGGAATACTATGCAGCCATAAGAAATGATGAGTTTGTGTCATTTGTAGGGACATGGATGAATCTGGAAACCATAATTCTCAATAAACTGACACAAGAACAGAAAATGAAACACCACATGTTCTCACTCATAGGCGGGTGTTAAACAATGAGAACACATTGACACAGGGAGGGAAGCATCACACACTGGGGTCTGTTGTTGGGGGCCAAGGGAGGGACAGCAGTGGGGGTGAGGAGGTTGGGGAGGGATAACATGGGGAGAAATGCCAAATGTAGGTGATGGGGAGGAAGGCAGCAAACCACATTGCCATGTGTGTACCTATGCAATAATCCTGCATGATCTGCACATGTACCCCAGAATCTAAAGCACAATTTTTAAAAAAATTATCTGCTGTCTAAAATTTACAGTTTTTTAAAATAATGTATACTGTGACTACTTTTAAAAATAAATTTTCTTAAGTTTTCTGTACTTTTCTATTAAACAATTTATCTGACTTCAATGGTTTAGTTCAGGTGTACAGTGAAAAATATATTATTTGAGATAATTTTAAGTAGAAAAATAATAATGCTCAACATACAAAGGATGTTTTTCCTTATATTTTTTTCTTATTTTTATTTTAAATGAAAGAGATTAAAAATATAGCCTTAATGACATTTTGAACAGAGTTTGGAGTTTACATAGCTCTCCAAGGATTCTGAGTTTTGTGAGTTTTAGTTCTTGTAGAGTCTGTTTGTGAATTCATATTAGTGTTTATGACCTGCATAAATGTTGAAGAAACTTTCTGTTGTGTCTCCTTTTTTGATACCGTGTAAATACAAAACTGGTGGTCTTCTAAATATTATCACAAAATGGGAAGATTTTATAATTACATGATTATTTTAATTATCATAAAATGCATAATTTGGCCATCAAATTCACTTTGATTGTGTAGATTGTATTACAAAATACTTTGATTAAATAATAATTAAATGAAATATCCTATTTATATTGATTGATCCAATATATATTTGTAACTTTTATGAATAAAAATGCATTTATAAAACATTAACTTTTTATTTTACTTTTTAGAATTAGGTTGTCACATAAATCTTTGGAAGCTGTGTGTGCTCATATGATTCATAATAAAATGAAGAGACAATGTAAAAACTGGGAGAAAATATTTGCAACCTGACTATTTGATATGGGAATAATCTCCAAAATATATTAAAAACTCAAATAATTCAATAGTAAAAGACAAATAATCCTATTTAAAAATGCAGAAAGGACCTGAATGGAAATTTCTCAAAAGAAGATAAACGCCGGGCAGGGTCACTCATGCCTGTAATCCCAGCACTTTGGTCAGGAGTTCCAGACCAGACTGGACAACGTGGTGAAACCCCATCTCTACTAAAAATACAAAAAAAAAAAATTAGCTGGGTGTGGTGGTGGGTGTCTGTAGTCCCAGCTACTCGGGAGGCAGGAGAATCCTTTGAACCTGGGAAGCAGAGGTTGCAGTGAGCTGAGATCGAGCCACTGTACTCCAGCATGGGCAATAGAGCAAGACTCTGTCTTAAAAAAAAAAAAAGAAGATATGCAAATAGCCAATAGATACATGAAAAAAAATTAACATCATTAACATCAGAGAAATGCAAGTCAAAGTGAGATATTACCTGACACCTTTTGGAATGGCTATGATCAAAAAGACAAAAGATAACAAGTATAGATGAGGATGTGGAGAATAGTAATCCCTTGCAGGCTGTTGGTGGAAATGCAAATTAGTATAGCCATTATGGAAAACACCATAGAGCTTCCTCAAAAATTAAAAATACATCTACCATGAGACCAACAATTCCACTGCTGGTAATGTTTACAAAGGAAACGAAATCAGTCCATCAAAGAGATATCAGCACTCTCGTGTTCATGGATACACTTTTCACAATAGCCAAGATATGAAATCAACCTATATGTCCACTGAAGGATGAATACACAAAGAAAATATGGTGTAGATACACAAAGTAAAACTATTCAGCCTTGCAAGAAAAGAAAATCCTATCATTTACAACAATATGGAAGAAACTGAAGGACATCATACTAAGTGAAATAATCCAGGAACAGAAAGACAAATACCTATGATCTCACTTACATGTAGAATCTAAAAACAACAAACTCATAGAAGCAAGGAATGGAACGATGGCTGCCAAAGGCTAGGGAGAAGGGTTGGTTGGGAAAATGTAGTTAATAGCCATGTGCATAATCACGAAAATTGCCGAGAGACTAGATTTGAAGTGTTCTTACCATACACACACACACAAACACACACACAGACACACACACAAACTATGTGAGCTGATAGATATGTTAATTTGTTTGATAATGGTACTTGTTTTACACTGTGTATCAAAAAATCATGTCACATGCCATAAATATATTCAATTTTTGTTTGGCAATCATACCTCAAGAATGCTGGAGTGAAAATAAAAAATTAAGCATTCTGTCTTCTTATTCTATGCAGTAATGAAAACCTTAAAGTACCAGTTATTTGAGTGCACCCTTCTTCCCATTTAGGTTGACTCCCTTATCCTCCCTGCCCTGCATTCCCCTACTCTACTCCTGTGAATATGCTCCTCAACTCAATCACGCTCTGACTACCCATGCCAACCTCCACATCTGCTTGACCTCTACTGCCCTTCTATGGGCCAAAACGTCTCTCTTCCTCAATCCAGAACACAGGCGTCTTCCTTTCTCTGTGAGGGTATCCCTAATGGCATTTGGCATTAATTATTTAGAAAGGGAAGGGTAGGCAAAGGGAAGGGAAGGAAGGTGAAGGAGGGGAAAGGAATGCTGTAGGGAGAAAAGGGAAGACTGAAGGATAAAGGGAAGGGAATAAAGATAATACTTTTTAAAATCCACATTTCATAGTTAATGGATGAAGCATTTGAGGGTAGGGGAGATGCAGGCTGAAGTAATTCAAGACCCAGAAGGACATCTGTATTCTGGTGTAGAAAGGAGAGATGCTGTGGCTTACAGCAGGACAACAGGATCTCCCAGTGTGATAAGTGGGGGCTTGGCATGTGAAGTCAGAGATCGGCTGAGTTGAGGAGGGCATCACACAAATATGATCAGGGCAGAATAAGGGAATCAACCTAAGTGGGAGGAAGGGTGCACTCACACATAGGGGTGGCACATGGTTTACAGCAGGCATCCCCAACCTACAGGCCGTGGACAAGTAAGTGGCCTGTTAGAAACCCGGCTGATAGCAGGAGAGGAGGTGCAGGCAAGCAAGCATTATCACCTGAGCTCTGCCTCCTGTCTGACCAGCCGCAACATTAGAGTCTCACAAGACTGCAAACCCTACTGTGAACTGTGCATGCAAGGAATCTAGATTGTATGTGGCTTATGACTAATGCCTGATGATCTGAGGTGGAGCAGTGTCATCACAAAACTGTCCCCCATCTCTCCTGTGCCGTTGGTTGAGTGTCACACCCTGAACAAGGTGTAGAGTTGTCCATATTGTGTGTGTGGCAGGGGTGGTAGGGGGAGCTGGAATGAAAAATGTGGTATATCTGGAAATATCTGTAATGTGTTAAAATGTGTTTTCAGTGTATAAGAGTGCTACTTAAAGACTTTGATCTCTGAATGCTGAGAATTTCAACTTATTTTGCTCATTCTTTTGTAATTTAGTTAATAGATTGTAAAAGTAAATTTGGTGTTGGACTCGTGTATGTAACTTGTATGAGGATGTTATATATGATTTAATCAATGCTCTAATATTTTCATTCTAGCTGATTAATTACTACAAAGTTTATTAAAATGTCATAAATGCCTGCACATATACCAGAATGGTTAAAAATGCAAACAAAAATACCAACTGTTGAGAAGCACTCAGAGCAACTCTCATTATACTGTTTCATACATTGCAGTTGAGAGTAAAAATTTTATATTATTTTTGGAAAGTGCATAGCAGTAGCTGCTAAACACTATACATACTAGACCTATACATACTGCATGATCAGTGATACTACTTACCTATCTGTCTAACATAAATACATATATATGATAGTCATCAACACATAAACACAAAAGTGTTTACAGCTACTCTATTTGTAGGGAGTAGAAATACTAACAGTAGTGGAAAATTATTGCATAGGATTTGGCAGGAACGAGCTGAGATTAGATTTACATTTTTGTTTCTAAAACTCAATCTGCCTCAAATGTGATAAATGTATGGTAGGGGACAAAACTGAAGATAGAAAGATTGGTTAGGATGCTGTTTTAAATGTCCAAAAAAGACAAAAATGGTGATTGGGACATGATTTTTTGAAACAGAGATGGCACAACTTACTCACATTTGGGGTGTAATTTACTTGTATTTGACATCTACTTGCAGTAACAACATGATCATTTTTGTCCTGGGGATAACATTTGATGCAAGAACAGTCAAGAGAAAGGAGAAAATATCAGCTATTTCCACATTTTTCTAGATATAGGTCTAGGCTTAGGCAACACTTTAAGGTATGTAAAACATATATATATATATAGTCGTATTGTCATACGTTATCTGTTTACATAACTGATTGCTCAGTTTCCCAGCCATAGTGTCCTGCTGCTACCCTAATTTCTTCTTTGTGACATAAAAATAAAAATAAATAAAATTTCCAAGGTTCCCGTTTGCTGTCTCTATATCATTTCTCAAAATATTCATTACCTTTTGGCAGAAAAATTAATGGTTAAGTAAATATATAGAATTGGAATAATTTCTGCAATTTCTGAAAGATAAATCAATAGTCCTACCTAGAATATTTTTATTTTATTTGTTATTATGAAAGAATCCTGGCTTCATAAAGAATGTCATGGTGTAAACCAATTACGACCCTATGTATATCAAAAGTGCACAATGAGATTTAACTGATCCAACAAGACAGTTTATTATTTAGCATAGCAAACATCATGAACATCAGCAGAGTTACATCAGGTTCCCTATCTCCAAGTCCCAGAAGGGTGGCATAGTGGTCACAAATAACTACTAAGCACATGGCAGTCTTTACACTGCTGCTGAGGAAATCTGCCAATTTTATAGAAAGCAATAAGCAAGGTTACCCTTTGTGTGAAGACAAATGTACATGAACACAAAAGGTCCAAAAAGGAGCATCCTTCTAATATACCAATGTGAGTGTGTAAGGGCACATGCATGCATGTTTATGTATGTATTAATCTACTTGGAGTTTGGTTAAAGAGTTGCTCTGTGTGTTTCCCAACATTTAGTATTTTTCTTTGCATTTTTAACCATTCTGTTATGTGTGTAGGCATTTATGACATTTTAATAAACTGTAGAAATTAACCAGCTAGAACGAAAATATTAGAGCATTGATTAAATCAAGCATAACATCCTCAAACAAGTTGCATACACATGAATCCGACACCAGATTTGCTTTTACAATTTCGAATGTGCATATTAGAAAGTAGTGTAGGGAACAAAGTACAAGCATTTGTGAAATATGAGGTAGAATTATTTTCTCCAGCCAGTTGAATGAGCTCTTAGGGTTCAATACCTAAGTTTTTCCAAATTCTAAACATTTTTAACTTTCCTAATCAAAATTCATAGAGTTCTAAAACTTCAAGTTTTCATTTTGTTTTGTTTCCCTTATTTTGTTTCATTTTGTTTCAGTCTCTTAATTGCTCCCACAGAGGCAACACTTGGAGTTTTGGTATGTAGAGAGACCGGTAGGCCAGTGTGTTGGGGTGGCTTGGGAGAGGAAAGGATTGCAATGACTTGTAATTCATGTATTTGTAAATCAAGTCTTTCCTGTATTCATGAACTGAAACTTTTTTATATATAAATAGTAGTCGTTTCTACTGCTTACAAACGGATGTATATTTTCAGTTGCTGAGTCTTTTTTCCTGTTGATGTGATCTTGTAAAAGCTAGGAAGCTGAATGAAAAAGATAAAACATGCAACGACAATGTATATGCCTACTACTCTATCTATATTCCTGCTCAAAAAAAGTCCTTTGTCTATTTTTAATTAAAATACCATTTATTCTCTATAAATTCAATGTACAGTGTTTGTTTAAGAAGGCAAGCTTTGTCTCATACAATAGTGTTTGTAACACCTGTGCAGTGCTACTCAGCTAACCAGAAGGGGTTTGGTTTCTAACAAAACACCTTAACATCTGGTCCAGGAACCTTGAAGAAATGAGATAGCGTTATATAGACTAATTATGCAAGATGCTTGAAGACATACTCAAAACCTAAACTATTACAAAAGTATCTATGATAACAGCTGCATCAGTAAATTATTCTGTGACGTAGCCAATAGAATGAGAATTCAATAACAAAATTATAACAAAGCTTGCACAAAAGCTAAATACTATTCTCACTAGAAAACAAATTATAAAACAGGTAGTTTCTCCATGGCCATTTATTAACATTTATATGTATATACACACAAACGGAGATCAATCAGGAGAAGATGTTTACTTGCTTTCTCGAATTTAAAAGTGTTGACTCAACAAGAGTAAAAATGAGAATGCTACAAGTTGTATTTTCAGGTAAGCCAATTAATTGCATTCATAAATGTATCAAGAAAAAATAATGTCTGAAGGACTGATGCATCACATAAAAATAATAAAATGCATCAACTTTCATTCTGATTTTGACCACATTATATACTTGCCATTCATGTAACCCAAGTAGAACAATGTACAAATATCAAGATAGCATACCTACCTCTATTATGCTTACTCATAAAGATTTCCTCTAGAGTGAGCCAGCCATTCTAAGTGAAGCTGCTTTCAAAGATGATGAGAAAAATCATTTTTATAAATGCAGAGAAAATTGTAGCTTCTATGATACCCAGCCACATGTTGAATATTAATTAGACACTGCTTATAAGTAATTTTTTCACAGGTAAATAAAAAATACGAAAGGCAGAAAACCATTTCCAAGACATTCATGCTCTTAATAAATGAAGAAATAATATTTGTAAAAGAAACACATTCATTTCACTGCAGTAGAAAATAAGTAGCAAGCTGTGTGTCTATGTGATTAGGCATGAAAATAAGTGCACATTTTCACAAATAAGGTACATAGCAACCCAAGACAAAACTAGAAAAAAGGTTTACATTCCTTAAGGTGATGTTATAGAACTCTGATTTCCAATGGATACAAAATCTAATCTAGTTCCAGTTGCAACTTTGTAATCCCCAAAAAAAAATGTTCATAAAACCTGAAAATACTTTCCTAAAAAGAGGAATACCTGTATCACCTAACATATTAGAAGATCAGTTTTGAGGGAAAAGGTGATTAGAACATTCTTTTTTAGGGCCGGGCGCGATGGTTCACGCCTGTAATCCCAGCAGTTTGGGAGGCCGAGGCTAGCGGATCGCGACATCAAGAGATCGAGACCACAGTGACCAACATGCTGAAACCCCGTCTCTACTAAAAAATAGGAAAAAAATAGCCAGGCATGGTAGTGTGTGCCTGTAGTCCCAGCTACTTGGGAGGCTGAGGCAGGAGAATTGCCAGAAACTGGAAAACGGAAGTTGCAGTGAGTCGGGATTGAGCCATTGCACTCCAGCCTGGTGATAGAGCCAGATTCTGTCTCAAAAAAAAAAAAAAAAGAACATTTTTTTTTAATGCAGCTTGATTAGTAGGCAGAAGTGGTAAGTAGAGAAAAAGGGATTAAGAACACTTAAAGTGTATCAGTGAAATCCTAGACTTATAAATCAAAATCACACAATTCTTAACCAAACTTTATAAAATGGTGAGAAAGTAATTACAACCTTAACTAAAAATACAGTTTAATGAAAATGAAACAGTTGCTGAGACCTTTTTGGCTTTTATTTTGAAATGACAGGCTACATGAACCACAAATGAGTTTCAGTTTTAAATGCAGGGACTATTGACCAAAGGGAAGGTAGAAAATGTAGAAAATGTAGAAAGGGTGAAAATTTTGTACCACCACTATGACATCAGATGGAATCAGTCTATCAAGGTGAAGAAATAAGCCTAGGTGTCTCAAGGTGACAGCCATTGAAGATGACTTTGAATTATGTTACTTACATCCGCTCGCTTGTTCACTCATCCAGTCAGTCTTTTTTACATCCTTTTATTTATCCATTCATCAAGCCAGGCAGTCCTCCATAAGTGTACATTGTTTTACTGCTAATAAATATTTATTTATTATCTATGCTTTTTATTTAATTCTTTTGGCAAACCCATCAAAGGAATAAATTAGTATTATCTCAATGCCTTATGTAAACCAAAAGTATCTGTGACAGGTCTCAATCAATAGAAAGTTTATTTTGTCAAGGCTCAGGATGTTCCCATGACATAGCCCCAGGAGGTGCTGACCACATGTGCCCAAGGTAGTCAGGGTGCAGCTGGTTAAATACGTTTCAGGAAAACATGAGACATAAATCAATAAGATGTACAGTGGATCTTTCTAGAAAGGCGGGACAAGTTGAAGTAGGGGACTTCCAGGTCATAGGTAGATTTAAAGATTTTCTGTTCTGGCAATTGGTTGAATGAATTATTATCTAAAGACCTAGAATCAATAGAAAGGAATGTCTATGTTACAATAAGGGGTTGCAGAGACCAAGGTTTTATTATGCAGATGAACCTTCCAGGTAGCAGGCTTCAGAGAAAATAAATCATAAATATTTTATATCAGATTTAAAGAGTCTGTTCTATCACTCCTAAGGTCTTTGGGTTCATATTTGTGAGGCATGTCTGACTCTCCACTTTCCATCATGGCCTGAACTAGTTTTTCAGGATAATTTGGAATGACCTTGGCTGAGGGGAGGGTTCATCAGTCAGTTGGTGTATTTCAAATTTTATTTTGGTTTACACTTGTGAGTGAGAAAGATGGCTTTGAAATGCTCAGTGATTTACCCTATTTTACATAGGAAATAACTTGCATATATAAGACTTCATAACTTCAATTTTAAGAATGCTTTCTAATCTAATAGACAAAAATAAAGAAGTAAAAATCTTGCCTCAAAGAGTTAAAGAATCCAATGACTAAATTCTTGGGCTTACAAGGTAGCAGATAAAAATGAAACAACTTGCTGAAAAGCTGAAACTGAGACTGTGCTCCAAAGAGTAGGAAACCAGTAAATAACAAAAGTTTATGAGATAGCAGGATACCAGATAAGAAAATAAACAACTGGCTGAAACACTGAAACTCCCTCTTCCTTGTGAGATCAAGAAAAATCTGGCTGAAATCTACTGAAACTAAGATGGGCAATTAGAGTTTGTGTAGAATGAGCTTGCTCATGTCACAGTCTGAATTTCCACCATATGTTTCAGGCTTACCTTACTACTCTCTCAATTGTACGTATGACTTGCCAAGTATCAGGAAGAGATAACTGTGCATGCCCAGGGACTTTCCAGATCTCCCCTTTCCTTCTACCAGTCACCTGCTAATATCAGAATCTACTCCCTGAACCTTTTATAATAAAAACACTACCTTGAAGCCAGCACAGGGAGACAGATTTGAGCTTGACCTTTGTCTCCCTGTGAATTGACTTTCAATATAAAGCTTTCCTTTTCTCAAAAACATGGTGTCATAATACTGGCTTCCAGCACATCAGATAATGAATCCCTTTGGTTTAATAATAGAAGCAGTGAGCTTGTCAAGAATTGCGTCAGTAAGTCAAGACATTTATAAAAATGTGTGGGAGAAAAAAGCAGTCATCCTAAAAAGAAACAAAAATAAAATACATAAAACCCCCAAACATCAAAAATAGTTCACTATGGTATTCTAAAACTTTGCTTTTGTTATTCTGTACTGTCAAGTGGCAAAATGTTAATAACAAGGGTGGTATTTGTTTCTATATTCTGTTATTGTTAAAGTTTGATGAATTCACTACTCATTTCACTCTTTATTTATATAATGACTATGGGTGAAACAGAAAGGAAAAAGGAAATTTGTTAATTTCATTTTCAGTTTTTGTGGCTGAGATAAAGATTTTCAGGGCCCAATGACTAATTCAGTAAGTATAGTATACATTTGGGATTATTGCCATATTTAAATCTACATACAAATTTGAGATATGATATTAGTATTGTCACTAATTTTAGTTATCACAAATGGAAAGAGAATAGAGATATGGGGAAAATTTAAGCTTTACAAGTAATATATGCTATATGTTTTATTTTAAGATTCCTTACACATCTGCACTCCTCTTAGTGTAGCATAAGGAGCATACTATAAATTTAAAGTAATTATTCAATAGCTCTATTAGTTACAAATTGGACTTAATTTTTAAAAATTATCCAAATTCTACATTCGATATTAAACATTATAAACTAGAACAATTTATTTATAAACACATTACAAAGTGAATTGTCTACTCACACAAGTTTGATAATGTCATGACTGGCCAGGCAAGTGGATCAAGTCTATAATCCCAACACTTTAGGAGGCCAAGGAAAGTGGATCGCTTGAGTCCAGGAGTTAAAAACCAGGCTGGGTAGCATGGCAAAACTGTCTATTAAAGCCAAAACAAATTAGCCAGGCATGTTGACACACACTTGTAGTTCCAGCTACCCATGGGGCTTGAGCCCCAGAGGTCAAGGTTGCAGTGAGCCCTGACTGTGCCACTGCACTCCAGCCTGGGCAACAGAGTGAGAACTTATCTCAAAAACATACAATAAAATTATCATCATCATCATGATCAAGAGAGAAAATATAAAATTATTTAAGCGGCTAAACACGTCACTATCATGTAGCCCCTGATGTGATGCAATGAGCAGGGCAGTTTTCCCATGCGGTATTCTTTCAAAAATCTGTAATATTGCTTTAGTCATGATAAAAAGATCTGTCAAACACAAATCAAGGGGTGTTCTATTAATACTTGACCAGTACTTGTTTAAACCTTCACAATCATGAAAAACTCATAGAAAGTGAGAAACTGCCACAGATTGGAGTAATTTAAAGATGCCTAATGGTCAACTGCAATTTGGTTTCTTAGACTGGGTATTTGAAGAAAAGGCAGTGAAAATCTGGTGAAATTAGAAAAAAAATCTGTTGTTTGCTCAATAGTGCTTTTCTAATGTTCGTTTCTTAGTCTTTTTCAAATATACTGCAGTTATGTAAGATGCTTGCATTAATACAGATGGGGATAAAGATATTGGAAAACTGTACTACTTATCTTTATAAAATTTTGTAGATCTAAAATTATCAAAATAAAACGTTAAATAATTTTAATAAATAACCTTTACCTTCAGTGAAAAAATAGACTGAAAATATCTACTAAGTAACATACACAAGATAGACTTTATATCATTATAAAAGATATTCAACTTAAAAATAATTGTACATTCTTAAAGGAAAACTGAATAACATATTTTTATATTGAGCAATATTCATGTGTTATCTAAGAAATTTCTTTCAGGTACAAGGTCTCCTGTATTTTAGGTTCAGGTTTCTCTCTCTCCCTCTCTCTCTCTCTCTCTCTCTCTCTCTCTCTCCTTTCCCCCTCTCTTAAGTAAAACTGTCAGTAATAAGATCTACTGTAGACATGAGGAAGTTAGGAATTCAAGCTTCTCATTTGTAATAGTTTGCTTGTTAATGATATAGTAACTAAATGTTATCTAGAGAGTGAGCTATATAACTGTATTATGATTTTTAAAAATTATAATCAAAGACTTGTTTTTCCACTTAGCAATAATACATACTTGGCTTTGCATCAAATACATTGTTTTTGTTATACATTGAATTTTTTAATACATTGTTTACTGTTAGAAATATATCTTTCCCAATGTGTCTTTTACTTAATGACTCATCTCAAACACATTTTTTCATGTTCTTTGTTATTGATACACAAAAATACTATGCTCTGACTGGCTGGAAAGAGTACTTCTATCCAACACTGTAAAGAATCTCTCATCCTAGGTGACATTTAAAAAAACTTGATTCTTCTAACCATTAGAGATAATTTATGTATCTTCAAAAAGTTTATTTGCTGAAAAATAAATTATTTCCCATGGCATACTATTTTCTAAGTATGATTTGAGCCATTTGTTTTACAATAAGTCAGAATATAAATTGTCTTTCTTTTAATTTTAAGTAAGTAATCTCAAAAGTGCTTTCCAACACATGAATGTATTTAGTATAATACTTAGTAAACTGTCCTATGGTCGTTAAGTATGAAACATAGAAAGAACATTCTAAACATAGCATTATATATTTTTTTAAGTTTTGGATTGAGGTTCACATGGCTTTAAATTATTGTGAAAAAAAGTTTTGGTTGCCTTCCTCTTTCAAATGTTTAAAAATTTTTATTACCCACACACTTTTTAAAATATATTTACCCATAATCTGAACACACAGTAAAAGTTAGACAAAGTTTATTATTGGTGACAAATATATTTAATTCTGTATTTTACATAATTAGGTGGTCTTTTGCAACTTTTAGCAAAATATTAGGTAAGTTTATTAGCGGTATACTTTTACTGAAGCTAAGATCGCTACTTGGACTAGAAATTTTGGCTCTGTCATTTTCATGGTCACTTTTGTTATATTCTTATTGTATTCAAATAGTGATTCATTTTTGGAAATTCTTTAAAAATATTCTGGTTACTTGTGAAAGATGAGTTTAACTGAAATAAAATAATATCATCCACAAATCCCCTTGCAATATGCAGAAATCTAGTAAGAGCAATCCTATTTACTTCACCAAATATCACATTTCCTCTTTAACTCAGGTCACTTCCAATAAAACACATAACCCATGGCAGTCTGGCAAGCACTGATTGAGTCTTGGATCTTATAAGAAATATTATTAAAATTGAATATCAGTCAGTATATTTTCTTTAAAAAATCTGGATGAATATCACTACTGGAGTCTCACAAACCAAGGGATCTTTTTAAAATCTGGGTTTCTTTCTTCTAGGTATGCGGAGGGGTCAGACATTACAATTCGGAGAACATTCATCACCAAAAGCTCCTAGTAAAACATATGAGATGTGACATTTCTGTGTTGAACTCATTAATATCCTCTTGTAGAGAGCATAATGATACCACAAACTTGGAGCAAAAACTTTAAGATACGCTCTGCAGTTCAGCTTCCTGATCCTAGAGAGAGAGATGAAATTCCCTAAAAAGTATATGAAACACAATAATTTTAATGAAAACAGATTAAAGCCTCCTTTTTAAACAAATAGCTCATCCCACATTTCTTCTGGTTCTCATATTTTAAAAAATATTATATGACTCATATATTAGAAATAGAATATTTAGCAAGTCAATAGTCTAGTGGTATAAACTCAGGTGAAATTTAGAAAAAAAAATCATTAAAAGTACTAAACTAACCAAACTAATAGTTTGGTTTTTTTAATGCTATGCAAACCTTAACGGAAGACTTCAATGTGAATGTACTCTAAGTCATTATCTAACCAGTGCACTCCATGTGTGCCAAAGTTCTCTTAGTAGAAATTCATAAGGTCAGAATATTCTTAGTATGATGTAATCAAATATAGACGTGCAATTATGGTTCTTTAAAGGAATGTTTTTTTTTTGGTCTTTTTAATAAAGAATTCTAGCAATGTGAAACCCAAATCATTAAAAAATAACAATGTGCAATCAAAGTTGTAGAATGAGGAATTAATCTTTTACCCATAAAAGAAAATGATAAATTTAAAACAGAATCAGTTCATATTGTTTCTTGTGGACATGTTTTAAGGTAGCAATTATTCTATGCCTATCTATTTTATTTTTGAAATAGGTTAACATTAACAATCTTTTTCTCAAAAATAGCTAAAGATAAAATCCTGGACGAAGATTAAATTTTAAAGTAGTATAAGTTTTCAATATTCAACAAGAATGGATAGTACTGTGCATAAAACAGATCATGAATGAGATTAGATCTTGTTCTGTAGCTTTCTACAGAAAAGCCTGAAAAACTGGGAAATACTGGAAGAGTACAGATAAAGTCATCTTCTGTAAAATTACATTCTGTCCATCAAAGTATAAGCTTCTGACCACACTCTATGCTAATAATAAAAATACTAAAGCTCTTTTCTTTTGCCCCTAAATTCTCCCAATCAATTTTTCTTTGTCCATCCTTTAAAATAACACTTGGCACTTAACATTACATTATCAGAAGATTCTGCGAATGTTAACTACTGAAATCACCACCTTTCCAAAACCTCTGCAAGTAACAGAACTCAAAATGGAATCAGCAGATAAAAGACAAGGGACTGGCAAATTATGTCTTTATGGTATGATCTCAATTGATTGCCTTAGGGTTGAACTTTAAATCTCTGAAATACTCTTGGAAAGTTTAGAACCATAAAACTTCATTCCTGTGTTTTTTTTGTTAAATCACCATGGATCAAGTTAATAGCGGACACATCATTTTAATACTTCCTCATTAACCCATATGTTACAGTAATTGGCATTTAATCTTTATGAAATGGGATATTTTACCTTTGACTAGATTGATTTATTAAATTTTCTTGTAAAAGATAAAGCAGAATGTGTTAGGAGAAAAGCATAGATCTAAAAACTGTAGTTATAACTAAAATAACTTAAAATTATGAAAATATTTTAATAATATATTTTTAAGAAAAAAATCACTTTAAAAATAACCGTCTTCTCACTTTCCACTTAAGCAGTCATTTAAACAAAAATTTTGTCTGCAATGCTATAAGAAGTTAGCAATAAAGGGAGAGGCAGGTTGTCTGCCTAATTTCACATCTGACATATTTATAAAACTCCAAGTGTGTCTCCATAACGTGTTTGTATATGTTGTGCTGAGGTAGATGATAGGATGAGAGAAAAGCAAGATGAAGGAGAAAACTGTGATGCAGAGAAGTAAGATAATTTGATTAAGACCCCCTTATAATTATAATCCCTCTGGGTTGTACCAAACCCATGTCTACCACCTTAATCTGTTGTGATCCCATGACAGAGAAAGCATACATTTATTTGAGGGGTACCATTGAACATAAACTTATTTTGTTTCTATATATTCCTACCAGAATGAAACAAATGTGGTCATATTATTTATATACCAAATACATCCCATCCTTTAGTTCTGCAGATTCAGTTGCTTCATTTAAGCTTAGTTTCTGGTTTTTTTGTTTGTTTGTTTGTTTGTTTGTTTGTTTTTTCTGTATAGCTAGGCATTCTTCAGAGGATTTCTTTTCTTTTTTTATTCCACGGTGAAAAATTCCACTTATTCCTGAAGATATTTAGTCCTGAGTGATTTTAAAAATTCTTCATTTCAGATTCCATCAAGCACATACAATTCCAAAACAGTGAGTAATGTTATCCTTTCATTTTGTTCTGTTTTCTTTTGTTTTTAAAAACTTCTACATTATAGGGGTAGTATGGAATGACTTTTACTTTGAAGTTTTATTTGTGGCGTTACCCTGAGGTGTCTAAAATACCCATCAAAATCAAAATTCTGAGGTATTGGTGATGTTTTATAGGATTTTTTCCTACAAACTTTTTGCCACACATTCCATCTGGATGGGGTGTGCTGGGTGAGGGTAGGGGTAGTTGTGGAGGCACCTTGTAGTGATACAGGACTTTTTGCTCCCTGGTTCAGCTAAAAACCAAGTTCTTGTTTCACGACTAGGAAAAATTAGGCATGGGGACCCATTGAAAGTGAGGAGAGTAGAATTTATTAAAAGAAAGCTCTCAGCAAATAGAAGGAGGTTCTGCCAACAGTCTCCCACCTCACAGTCTGAATACCAGGCCAGCACACACAAGCTGGAGAGGCCTGCAAAGGCACGAATTCCGATGGCTGCACTCCTTTCCTCCAGTGTGCTGTGGTCCCTCAGTCTGAGCCAGTCCACGTTGATTATTTTCCTTACTGCTCATGAGTTAAGGGACAGAATTTTTCACAGTGGGCATGATTAGGCAAGTCCCTATACACAATGACCTGGGGAGCACTTGATTGTCTCCTGTCCCTATCAGTAGTTTTCTCAAACTATCACACACTCTCATTGCCAGCAGCCACTTTTAAAGGCCAAGATGTAAAGTTATACTTCCTATCTTCTTTAACTGGCAATTCTATATGTGAAAAATTTTGGTTTCTAATTTCAATTTGCCATCAGATTCTGGGAGTTTCTGATATGATCAAGCTTAAAAGCCTATCTAAATAATATGCCTCAAGGAACATGAGAGGGGGCACTTGAATTGCTTAATACCTCTTTTCCATTGCTGATTATCATGTATTAAGCAAACTTTGGGATATAATTATTTTTGGCTTAGTAATTAACTAGGCACATCATTCAACATAATCCTTCATTCTTATTTTCCTCCTTTAGCTCTTTGTGAAAACATAAATAAAACTACTACATTGTGTTTCCATTTTACTTAATTAAATAATGTTGGATTCACACATTTATTAGCTTTTTCTGTTGTACCTAATTTTCTCTTAGAGAAGTTGCCAAACCACTGTTTCCTCAAATTTATTAAAATATAATTGACAAAAATTATATATATATTCAAAGTATACAACATGATGTGTTGATACATGTATACATTGTAAAAAGATTAAATAAATCAATTAACATATCTATCACCATATATACTTACCATTTTCTCTGTGTGCTGTTAGCACATTTAAAATCTAATTTCTTAGCAATTTTCAAGTATAGTATCCAGTGTTAATAACTATAGTCACCATGCTGTACATTCAATCTCCAGAATTTATTCCTCCTATGTAATTTAAACATTGCACCTTCTAAACAATTTATGTTCCCATATCACAGCCCTAGTAACCACCATTCTACTCTCTACTCCTGAGTTTTGCTCTTTTAAGTTCCACATATAAGTGAGATCACGCAATATTTGTCTTCCTGTGCCTGGATTATTTCACTTAGCATAATGACCTCCAGGTTCGTCCATATTGTCTCAAATGACAAATGTTTTTTTAAGGCTGAATAGTATTCTTTTGTATATATATGCCACATTTTCTTTCTTTTTCTTTTTTTTTTAAACTATATATTTAGAAAGTTTTTTTTTTCCATATTTTGTACATATGGTAAAAATTATTTTAAGAAATCTGCTCACAGAAATGTGGGTCTGGGGCAAATCCAAAATCTATGGAGTAGGCCTGCAGGCAAAGAAGTCACTTTTTTCCCATACTTTGTACTTTCATTTTAGAGTCACAGGGTATATGTTCAGGATTCTTTTTCTGATTTATTTTTCAGATATTCATGGTTAGTAAATAGACATATTGCCGATTTTTATGTTAATTTTATACCCTGCAACTTTATTGAATTTATGTATTAGCTCTACCAATGTTTAATGGATTTTTTAGTGTTTATTTTATCTAATATCTACCAAAAGAAACAATTTTACTTCTTTCTTTTCAATATGTATGTTTAATTCTTTTTCTTGCCTTATTTATCTGGCTAGTACTTCCAGTATTATACTAAAGAAAACTTATGGTAGTGCATAAGTTGTCTTGTTCCTGATCTTAGAATAAAACCTTTCAGCTATTCATTACTGAATATGATAGCTATGGGTTTGCCATATATAGCTTTATTATTATGTTTAACTCTAATAAATAAGTTAAAAAACAAATGTTTTAAAAATAACTATAAAAATTTGGTGATAGATACACAATATAGAAAAAATAAAAGGGTTGTGATATCAATGATATAAAATACAAGGTGCAAGATAAGTTGAAATACAGAGTTTTTGTATGCAAAGTTAAGATGTTACCAACTTAAAATAGGCTGTTAGAACTATTAGATGATTTCTATAAGCTTTAGGGAAAGCATAAAGAGGAATCCTGTTGTAGACACACACAAAAACAAAGCAAAATAAATATAAACATGTAAGTAAAAAATGGAAAACAAAAACATCCAATCACAAAGGAAAACAGCAAGAGAAAAGAAATGGAATGAGGTAATGGTTGTAGTGTCAGAAAACAGTCAACAAAATGACGGCAGTAAGTCTTTACCTATAAAAATTTATTTTAAATATAAATAGATTAAATTCTCCAATCAAAAGACACCGAGTAGCTAAATGAGTATTTTAAAAACTAGATTGAACTTTATATGCTGTCTACAAAAAAAAAAAACTTTAGCTTAATGGGCACATTTAACTTATATATGAGGAAATGGAAAAATATTCTCTGTAAATGCAAACCAAGTGAGAGCAGAGTTGGCTATTCTTATATCAGACAAAATAGTCAAAAAATTCCTACAAGTGGTAAAGAAGGATATTACATACTGATAAAGAAGTCGATTCATCAAAAGAATATGGTGATTGTAAGTATATATGCACCCAATATCTGAGCATGTAAATATATAGACCAAATATTAGCAGAACTGAAGGAAGAAACAGGTAGCAGTACAATAACAGTAGGGAACTTCAGCACTTCACTTGCCAGATGGGTACAGCATCCCAGACAAAAATCAATAAGGAAACATTGGACTTGAACAATCCTATAGACCAAATGGATGCAGCAGACACATAAGGAATATTCCATGCAAAAAGAGCAGAATGTGCATTCTTTTCAAGTGTACATAGAAAATATTCTAGAATAGATTATATGTTAGGCCTCAAAACAAGTCTTAACAAATTTAAGATTGAAAATTCATTATCTTTTCTGATTATTATACTATGAAACTAGAAATCAGCAGCAGTAAACAAATTTGGAAATGCATAAATCTATAGAAATTAAACATACTTCTGAATAACCACTTAGTCAAAGAAAAATCAAAAGAAAAATTATGAAGCAGGATTGCTAATTATCAATCCCATGAATGGACTCCCATTGTGTGGGAGCAAAGACCAACAGTGTGCCAACAATTAGAAACAGAAGTTCATATAATTATGCCTTATCGTGGACCACTGTTTAAGTCCACCATGCACTGATTACCTATTTGCCTAAAGAAAAAACACATTGATACACAGGTTATGAAGTGTGGGTTTATTATTCACAGATAGGCAGCATGGGAAAAAGTTATCTCAGATCAGTTGTAAGCTGGTCTTCCAAGGCTCAGAAGAGCTGCCTACAATGGATGGAGTCTTGTCTGCATGTCCTCGACTTTGCCCCACAGCTAAGGGACCACAACATGCAGCCCACGCTGGGTTATGTACCTCAGAGGTCCTGAGACACACTTACACTGTAAGTTACTTTGAATATAGAAGGGTTTAATATACTCTACATGCATAAATTGAGGAACATTCTTTTCATATCTCTGAGAAAAGTATTAAAGGACATCCTGTTTTTAGGGGAGAAAGAAACAAACGCCAGGATTTCTTGGATTATTTCTCCTTAATTCAAGTCATTACATTCCCTAGGAGGAACAGAAACAAGGCCTGAGCCTTTTCAGGCAGTTCTTCCCTAACAGAGGATATTACATTATCTGCATATTCTACAATTATTCTTGAAAATTACAAGAAAGAATGGGAGAAGAACTGGGCTGGACCAAGGTCACCTGGAGAACTGTTCTTGCAAAAATTAGAGAATATCTCGAGACAAATAAAAACGGAAACACGAAACATAGTGAGACCCCACCTGAAAAAAGAAAGAATGGAAAAGAAAATGGAGGCACAACATACTAAAACTTATGGTATGAAACAAAAGCAGTTCTAAGAGGAAAACTTAAAGCAAAAATATGTCTACATTTGGAAAAGGAAACAAGTCATATAAACAACCTAATGTTGCCTCAAGAAACTAGCAGAAGACCAAAATAAGCCCAAAGTCAGCTGAGGGAAGGAAGCAGATAAATGAAATGGAGACTAGAAAAATAACAGAAAATGTAAACAAAACCAAGTGTTTGTTTTTCAAAAAGATAAGCAAAATTGACAAATCTTTAGCTAAACTAAAGAAAATGAAGATTCAAATACATAAAATAAAAATGAGAAAGGGAATATTACAACTAATACCACAAAAATACAAAAGATCATAAGAGACTGGTATGAACAATTTTATGCCAACCAATTGGATGCACTAGAAGAAATGAAAAAATCTTAGAAACATAAAATATACTCAGACTGAATTACGAAGAAATAGAAAATCGCAACAGATCAATAGCATGCATGGAGGTTGAATCAGTAATAAAAATATATCAGAAAAAAAAATCTCAGAACCTTATGACCTCTACTAAATATTTAAAGAAGAATTAGCATCCATCTTTCTCAAAGTCTTCTAAGAAATTGAGCAGGTGGGTACATTTCTGAACTCATTTTATGAAGCTGATATTAAAATACCAAAAACAGGACACTAAAAAATATTTTAAAATATCCTTAATGAATATAGGTGCAAACAATTCTCAGCAAAGTACCAGCAAACTGAATTCAACAGCACATTCACATAGCATATACCATGATCATGTGGGATTTATCCCTGGAATGAAAGCATAGTCCAAGATACACAAATCAATAAATATGATATACCAGAATAAAAGAGTGAATAATAAAAACCACATGATCATCTCAATAGATGCTAAAAAAGCATCTGACAATATTCAACATTCTTTCACAATAAAAATGCACAAAAAAGAGATAGGAAAAGAATGTTCCTCAATTTATACATGTAGAGTATATTAAACCCTTCTATATTCAAAGTAACTTACAGTGTAAAAGTTCTAAGAGTGATGTGGTTTTAGTACTTTCAGCATTTTTTTTGATACTGGATAGAGAAAAATGTGTATGTGGATAGACTAGTTACGATGCTTTTACAGTCATTTGCCACATAATAAAGTTTCAGTCAATGATAAACCACATATACTATCATGGTCCCATAAGGTTTTAATGGAGATGAAAAATTTCTATTGCATAGTGATGTCTTGATGATCCTGACCTTCTGAAGGCCTAGGCTAACGTGAATGTTTATGTCTTAGTTTTTAACAAAAATGTTTTAAAAGTTAATTTTTTAAAAAAATTATATAAACCTTATAAAATAAAGATAAAAACAAAGAAAATATTTTGTATATATCTGTACAATGTGTTTCTGTTTTAAGCTTAGTATTTAAAAAGAAAAAAGTTTATTAAGCATAAAGTTACAGTCAGTTATGATGAACTTAATACATTTTTATAAACTTTGTACAGCCTATAGGTACAATGTATATAGTCTACAGTAGTATACCACAATGCCATTGGCCTTGACATTTATTCACCACTCACTCACTAACTCACCCAGAGCAATTTCCAGTACTGCAAGCTCCATTTGTGGTAAGTGGCCTCATACAGGTGTCCCATTTTTCATTCTTTATGCCATATTCTTACTGTTCCTTTTCTACATTTGGATATGTTTATAGACACAAATATTTACCATTGTGTGACAATTGCCTACAGTATTAAGTACAGTAAAAAGCTGTACAGGTTTGTAGCCTAGGAGCAATGGGTTATACCTTATAGCTGAGGTGTATGGTAAGCTATATCATCTACGTTTGTGTAAATACACACTATGATATTTACACGATAAGAAATTGCCTAATGACACATTGCTTGGAATGTATCACTGTCCTTAAGCAACACATAACTATGCAAGAATCCAGAGAAAAATTATGATAAATTGAACTAGATTTAAGTAGTTTAATAGTTTAAAGTAGATTTTCAAAAATCTGAACTAAAGTAGTTCAATAAAGTAGATTTAAAAAAAATCTAACTAGATTAAAATAGTTTAAAGTAGTTAAAAAATCTGTATGTTCTTAAATTTCCTGTGAAGTGCCTCAGAGTAAATATTTTAGATTGGACTATCTCTGTTACCTCTGTTGCTACAGCATGGAAGCAGTCATAGATAATGTACAAACAAATGAGTATTGTCCTTCCAGCAAAACTTTTGTAAATAAAGCAAGCGGTGGACCGCATTCAGCCCATAAGGTAGGGACTGTCAATACCTGTTCTCATAAACAAAAAGATCACATTTCAGGTTTTGTTTTGTTGTGTTTCGGGCTTGTTGTTGTTGTTGTTGTTGTTGTTGAGACGGAGTCTTGCTCTGTCACCAGGCTGGAGCGCTGTGGTGCGATCTCTGCTCACTGCAACCTCCAACCCCCTGCTCCAAGTGATTCTCCTGCCTCAGCCTCCCAAGTAGCTGGGACTACATGCACACACCACCACGCCCAGCTAATTTTTGTATTTTTAGTAAAGACAGGGTTTCACCATGTTGGCCAGAATGTTCTCCATTTCCTGACCTCATGATCTGCCCGCCTTGGCCTCCCAAAGTGCTGGGATTACAAGCATGAGCCACCACACCCAGCCTAGGTTTTTTTTTTTTAAGGATATTAATGTTCAGTTTTAAAGCTGGCTTAACCCATTTATTTTTACATTTCTTATATGAGGAGTGGGCATATTTTAAAAATCTAGTTCTGATGTAAAATAATTATTCAAAAAATGATTATAATTGTTTCTTCATAGTTTAAAATACATATGACAACTTTAAAATTTTCTTCAAATGTCCTAATGTATATAAATATTTTATATAAAAATATGGAGGAAAATATAAAAAGTACAAATTTGAGCTCATAGAAAATTCTTTAAACCCATGCATAGTGCACAACTAGTCTGTCATCATTTCTGCACATTCTTTAACTTTTATTACTAGATTTTATTATATCCATTCTCATGGAATTGCAGAAGTGAAAACTGGTATGGATGCTAAATTCAATGAGCCATTAAATAGGTGACAATAATCATGATAGTTTCCTCTTAGAATTAATTAGAATACAGTCACTCATTTTGGAATTATTACCATGTTGCCCAAAGAGAATACTTTCATAAAATCTAAATCACAGCCAGGAGGAAAAAATACATTTTTATTAATTAACAACTACATTGAGTAATTGAATAGCTGAATGAAATTTTGGGGTAGCATTAAATATTTCTCTTGTTTGCTTTTAAGATATAAGAGATAAAGACAGCCATTTCCTTATTGTTGATTCTTCTCCTTTTTAGGGTAAACAATGTGTCATGATTTCAGTAAAATTTTTGAAAAACTTTAAACACCACAAGTTTCAAACAATAATTTTAAAATAATAGCTAATATTTTAAAGGCACTTATTTTCTTCTAGACACTGTTCTTGAAAACAACAATATAAGATGGGTACTATCAATATATTTCTTTTACTAGTGACAAAACTGAGGCCTGGAGTCTTTAAATGACTTAATCATAGTCCAACAATGAGAAAGCTGAAGGATCCCAAGACAGTTTGTGCTTAGTCTGTGCTTCTTATAAATAGGTAATTGGAAAATGAGATCCACCCACGTAAAACCATTTATTCATGACATGTATTTGTTCCTGTCACACATACATACGTGAACACTCATGTGCATACATTGGCATGGATGTACCCACAGAGATGGACAAACACACACACTGCAGTGTCTACAGAGCTTTGATGAACTGATTGTAGACTTTGTTCTATCATTAGCTGAAATAATTTTGGAAACTGACGTAGTCTCTTTGCATTACCCTTTAAACTCAGGTGAGAGATTAAGTAGCATAAATTATCTCTAACAACTTTGTAGTCGATGATTTTGTGTTAACTTCCTAAATTATGGTTTATCTGGGTAGAGTAAGTTGGCGATTTATAGTAATAATGATCAATTTCAATCCAAGCCATAGGGTCAGATATTGTTACATTTTACCATTTTTTTTCTTTCTTTTATATTTAAATGTGCAAATTCAATGGCCCCAGCTGTGTCATTTTCTCTCATCTGAACACTTAGTGTCTTTACAGGTTTAATGTCATAGCTAAGCACATATTTTATGACTAAGGAGAAGTATTTTAGATAACCTAAATGGGAAAGAAAAAAACTTACCCTAAAATGATAAAAGGTTTCTAAGGTCTGAAAATTCCATGTCTTAGTTATATGATCATTCTCTCTCTGATTTCTAATGGATCCTTTTGAGAAGGAAGCCACTTCCACTGCTCCATTTAAAAAATATTCCTAGACACCGTAGTTTGACAGTTTTGTTGTTCTATCTGCTCTATCAGTTTCTCTATCTACCTACCATTAGGTCCCAAATGAAAATACATTCTGCAGACATTCATGGACCAGCCACTAAACAAGTTCAGGTATAAAAATCAATATGGGTTCAACTATGGAAAAATAATTGGCTTTTCCTGCCTCACTGACCTTTCTGCTGAATACATCAGACTTAAATAGAGCTCCACCATTCTGGGGGCTTATTACAAGTGAATGTGAGTTTTTCTTGTGCTCTGACAATTATCAGGCTTGAGTTATAACAAGTATACTTGGCTACTTTTTTTTGTGGACTTTGATCAGTGGTAGTATTCTAGCTGCCTCATTATTAGAAAATAATGCAGTGTTGTTTCCACTAGCGAACACAATTTGTCAATTACTTTTGTTATTGTTTCCTATGGAAAATAACTTCTGGTAACTGTGGATTGATGTAAAAACCACACACCATGTCCAAGCTGCTTAGGAAATAAAACATGTCAGTACACTATATTCGATGACTGTTTAAAAAATAATAAATAAGCCAATTGTTCTGCAGTGACATGATATATGGGAATGGTTTCAAAAAGCATAATGTGTTACTTCATATCATTCACATAGATACAATAAATTAAGGATCATATATTAAAACTTTAAAAAAATATCTGTTGCTCTAGTAGTAGCTGACATTTAGCTAATTTACAAAGATAAATCATAGTTAAGATATTTGCTTTTTTATGGCTTAAGGCTTGAAGCTAATAGACAAAAATTAAAACTGTAAAATAAATAACAATTTGTTTCTAATTTTCAGTTATACATATCAAAATTGATTTTTTTATATTCAGAATGACCAGAAATATGTTTTAAAGTATTATTTTATAGGATGTTTAAAAAAGAATATAAAATGTAAATTAATTTGCTCAGAGAAACATAAAAATGATGCAGATAAACTGTAATTACTTTTCAGAATATATTTCTTTCAGTAGTGTTCTTTCTCAGATTTTAATGTATGCATCTTCCTTTCTGCAACTGGAAACAAGTAGCACATTTAGCTTAAAGTTTTAAAGGTTGGGAAGTAATTGTTTCTCATCTGAATACTTGCCTTATAACTTGATTCTAATTCTTAACTCCATCTTTTCAATTTTGTATCTTTAAAATAAAATTACTTTCAATTTTTCAAGACAATATAAAAATAATTTGTAAAGATAGACCCATGTTTATCTGATTATTTGTTAAAAATTAAATTAGGAAATGGCTGCATTAAATCTATAAAATTCCTTTCTTTAGAAATTAGTTTTGCTATGTCGTGAACAGTTCATTGTCTCTACGTTTTGTTATTCCTTAAGAAACTAAAACTTAAATATTTAAAAATCAAACTAAAGTGTAATCTAAATGGGCATATCAATTTAAAAACTATGATTTCTTGCAAACTTAATAGATTTTAAGTAGCTCATCATCAAATATAACTAAAAATGAGTAATTTGTTGAAATGAACATTATTGTCAAATGTAATTAGAATGTATTATGTAAGCTAGCATTACATATGAATAATTGATTTAAAAACAATGAAATCTCTAGGGCATGATTATGTTATCAAACACCAGAAATGTTTTCAGTCCATTGCTGGACCTGAAATGACCCATTGTATCTGTAAAGAGACTGTTTTCATTAGACTCAAAGAGTAGCATCAAAAATAAACACTATTTGTGTATAACAGATAAAGCAGTAAGACCACAGAGACTTAAAATGTAAGTACATTGTTTTGACATTTAGTTGGCACTTATTACCCATAAGAGCAATGCTATCAAACAGATATTTTGTGAATAAATCATTTTTATCTATCTAGTGATTCTGGCATAAATGTAGATGTTACTTTCTCTGTCTTTGCTAAATATTATTAAATATAATTTTTTAAATAAAAAAATTCAGTTTCCTTATTGGTTATAACAATGGGCATTTTTTTCCTCCAAAACTAATGAAATTCTCATATGTTCTTACACCCTTTGAAGCTTCTTAGCTATTTTAGTTTTCTCTGCATTGTGGACAAGTGTAACATTATCATGAACATCAGGGGAGAAAAAGTATTGGTCTTTTACTGAAAATTCTAATGTATAGGTAACAATGGATCAGACCAATTATATGACTATCAATGTGCTCATTACTTGATGTCACTAAATTATTACATATATGTCTAATTATGTATATGTGTTTATGTATGTTAATGCATAGTTAAGGGTTTCTTGTTCTCTGATACTCTTTATTCTGAACAAATTTATCCCCATAATCACTAAGTATTTCAAGTTATCAATGTCTTTGTCATTCATATATCATATAATCATAACAACATTCTTGGAAGTGACATTTTTCTCATGCAGAAACTGAGACCCAGTGAAGTTCAGCTAGTAGACAAAGGTCGCAGTGAAGAAGGTGTGAAGATTGAACTGAAACATAGGCTTTCTGGCTTCTGATTTAGTTCCCTCTTTATGGCATTACATTATTTCTACCTGTGGGGTTTTCTTCCCCTCTTTCACAAGAGTGCCAGTGCCCTTTCTAACTCTCACTTGAATTAAGTAACAGAGACTCTCTCCACAACTCATTATTGTCATCCTCACATACTTATTTCCAAAAGGTTTTATTCTCTTTATGAACCAGGTCAGCATCTTTCTATTAATAAAATCTCTAGGGACTTGTTAATGCTTACCTCATATCCATTTATTTTACATTCCAACCACCTCATCCAGAATCCAGTACCACTTGTCTTCTCAGTAGTGTCAAAAAACCTTCTAGCCTACAGCATCCTCTATAAATAAAAAAGTACCCTTCTGTCTCTATAACTCATCAATGACCTAACATGTTGTGCACCTCTACAACCACATTTAAGTTTCTAGTTAGTGATATACGTATAGATAGATAAATATAAATATAGATGTGTATATATATATAATATACCCATATGACTTTTATACTCTATTTTGGAGGAGTTTACTTTATTGTTGTAAAACAAAATTATAGTATTTCAAAACTTCATTTATTATGTTGTTATTATGGTATAAACAAAATAATGCTGTAAAGAAAAAAAATGTGAGCTGCAAAATATATAGATATTTTAAACTAGATGTTAAAAACTAGTTTTTAACTAGTTGTTATATTTTAAAATGGAACTAGTTGTTATATTTTAAAATGGAACTAGATGTTATATTTTAAAATGAAATAAGTTGTTATGTAGATTCCTTTTTCATTTTTTAAAAAAGGCCCTTATGCTTGCCTGATCACCTATATTTGAGTTTTCAGCCTAACAGAACCTTACATAGTTTAATGAATTCTGTACAAAAAAAAATAGAATCTGCTATCCAGTGTTGACTAATATGAAATCTTCATAAAATTTTGTCTACTGGAAAAGAACAGATAAGGCAGGTTGTCTGAAATTATACCTGGAACAGGTACATGATAGGTTTTTAAAAAATTTTTAATATGAGAAGGAGGGCAATATCATTTCAGGCCAATGACACTAAGTCTGGGAAGCTGTAAAGCAGTGAATCCAATCTCTTGCTATCAAAATAAGATCTATGCAGGAAAATTAATAAGTAAATTCCTTCCTTTCATCATGATGGCATTTGGGAGTTTTAGCACTCTGTAGCCCATTAGTCAGTTTAGTTAATGACTCTGCTTATCCTCTTAATCATGTGTAGCACATTGACTGAGCTTCATTTAGTTCAAAGTGCCTTTCAGAAGCCTGAATTGAACCTGAGTTGTGGAAGATCTTACCTTTCCAGAGTACAAAACATATTTAGTTCACATCTCTCCTGTTTAGGATGTCTTCAGAAAATTCGAAGTGCTTCTAAATATAGAAAATTAAAATCAAGATAAGGCCCAAAGAGATCATGGTTTCAATTCTTGACTGTTCACACATCCATGGCTTATTTAAGGCTTGAAACATGTATTAAATACACAACAATTTCTAATAATAAAGAAAGCAAATGCACTAAGAACAATTTTAATAGAATCTTTTTCGTGTTACAATATTTATATGTCTGTTTAAGGAAAATACTTTTAACTTCATTAAGATACAGTGCTGATTGAGATATTATAATCAGATTAATTTTATAATTTAGAAGCTTTTAAAATATTCTCCTCCCCATTAGTATAGCAGTAGATTGACATTATGTGAAATCAGAAACTGTCAAGACATTCATTGTAACTAACAAATCCAATATCATAAGAAGAAACCTTATTTATTCACTGTAAAACTCATGAGAAAAAGAATAATAATTTAGTCTTTTATTCTCTAGTGACAAAAGTTAATGTAGATCAAGGATTTTGAGTATGTAAATTCGGTTCCTATAAAGTTTAGGGAAAAAATATACAGTTGAATTGTACAGAATTGTTTGATTCCTTAATTCTTTCCTTTCTTCCAAAAGAATTTGTTTCCTTAATTCCTCTCCTTTCTTCCAAACATCAAAAATACACATTGTTTTTTCCTACCCACAACTCACACAATTGCAATATGTTTAATGTGTATTACCTTGTAGAATATATACTGTTGTATATAATTATTTTAATTTATATAAATATTGTTAAGTTACAGATATCATTTTATTTTATTTTTACTTAGCATTATAGTTATAAAATTCACATAAATGTCTAGACCTGATGTATCATTCCCACCTGAAGGATAAAACTTGACGTTTATCCTCTACATTTTTCCTATTTAATCTAACAGTGATAGATCCCTTTCAACAACCTGACATCACATCAGTGCTGTGGTAAATATGCTTATTTTTGTTGCTTTGTGATCTCAGCCATACTTTTTTTTAGTTGTATTCAGTAACAACATTGGTAAGTAATAGGATATATATATATATATATATATATATATATATATATCCTATTACTTACCAATGTTGTTATACAATGTTGTTATACCAATGTTATATACAATGTTATATATATATATATATATATATATACAAATTTTATTATGTACAGAAGACTATTCTCCCTAGAGCTGTTGTGCCAGTTTACATACATATTAGCAGAGTATAAGGCATCTCATGTCCCAACACCCTTGGAACACTTGACGTTATCATGCTTTCTGATTTATGCTGATCTAACATGTAAAAAGTGACATTTTACTGATCTTTTAAGTTATGTTTTCTACTTACCACATTTTGAGCTTTTCTGCATATTATTAACTTTCTTGGTTTACAATTTCTATAAACATTTTCCTGTATTGTTATTAATCTTTATTAATTAGATTTCCTGTCTTTCCTTGTTGATTTACAAGAATTCTTTCAGGTCATAGTTTGGCAAACTTTGTTCTGCACAGGACCAGATAATAAATACTTTCAGTTTCATAGGGAATACAACCTTTATCATAAATACTTAACTCTGCCATAATAGCATGAAAGCAGTCACAGGCAATGCATAAACAAATAAGTGTGACTGTGTTCCAATAAAACTTTGTTTACAAAAACAGTCCACTGGCCAGATTTGACCCACAGGCCATAGCTTGCTGATACCTAATGCTCATGAATGATAAAGTCACCAAGAAAAATGTAAAGGTGATGGAAAAAAGATAGTTTGATAAGCACAGGCATTATTAGAAAATGACAGAAGAATTAGAAGCTTAATAGTGGAGTTATGAAAGATAAAATTATAAAGTTGATAGAAGTAAGTTTAAGAGAATATTTTTGCTATCCAACTCACAAGTCAATGTGCACACAAAGAAACCAGCCGACAAGGTAAAAACCTACTTAAATTTTCTGTTCAAAGAACATGATAGAGAAATTAAAATATCAAACATTAAATGGCAAAAGAGAATTATAATAAACATAACACACAAGACTGATATCTAAAACTACAGAATTAGTTTGATATTCTCTTAAGTGTAGTTGCTTAAAAAAAAAAGGACCAAAAAAAGGAAAAGAAGAGTTAATTCATGTCTCTGAAAAGTTTAAGGCATTTGCTTCTAGAGAGTAAAGATTTGCACAATTACAAGAGGTAAGCCTCTGATAAATTTCTAATGTAAAGAATAGAAATTTAACTGTTTACTTCTAACAAGTTGAGTTTATGAAATGCGTGATTTAACATGCCTGAAAGAAAGCAGAGAATGTCACTATGACATGATGAGAATGCAGCTGAAATAACATAGAACAGTGGAGATAATATACATTTAATTTTATGTAATTGTTTTATTTATTTAGACATTTACTTTTAGTTTTAGTAAATATCTAGTTATAAATATATTTTATTTTGTTTCTTACACAAGCACATTAGTGTGTATATGCATGTGTGTGTGAAATACACACATTTTTTATGTTTAGAAAAAAAGACAAACAATTGTTAAGAAATCAAAGTTCTAGGTAAGTAGGAACTGTAACAGATGTCTTCCAAAATAATACATTAATTACAAATCCCAAAGAGAAAAGCCAAAATGCTGTCATAATCCCTTGAAATAAAATTTCTAGGTGACTAGACTACTTTTACAGAGGTATTTTAAGATAAACATAAGTTTTAACTATAACAATATACTGGGTGAATATATCACAATGACAGAACAGTAAGTTAGGTAATTCTGGCTTCACAAAACTCAAATAATACTTCTTTTCTGAGAACTCTACCATGAATAAAAAAACTATGTGAAAATCAAGTACTTAAAATTTCCATGAAAAAATGAATGCAATGTTTTTATTAAAGAAAACTAAAGTCATATATTAATAATCCTCCATTGCAAAAAGACGTGCCATAAACAGACTAAAAATCGTAAAAAAAACTACATCCTCAGCCAGTGTGAGGCCATTCTTCCTCCCTTTTTATTTTCCTTTCTTTCTTCATCTTCCTAACCCTCCTCCTCTCCTTCCTCCTCTCCCTCCATTTCCCTGTGCTCTCTCTTTCCCTCTTTCTCTTTCCTCTTCCCTTCCTCCTTTTCTTCCTTTCTCCATTTTGCTTTTAGGTTTGGTTTAAATATTGAAACTTTAGCAAAATACAAATGTTTCATTTGGTAAATTTCCTTAAAATATGGAAGGTCACCATGACAAATATAAAAATAAAGTATAAGAAGAAAATCTAATGAAGAAATATATTTAAATCCATATAGTAAGACTTCTACTGCATTTATAATTTATACCTATTTTGTACATTGCTTATGTACACAAAAGTCATGTATATAATTTATTTTTACATTTTATAAGCAGTTAAGTAAGTTTTTCATTACTCTTTAAATGATTGTGGGAATCTGGTTAGTTAAGTTTATAAGATTTCCTATGCTCTTTGGGTAACAACTGTGGCTATTTGGGGAAGCATTAATATTTGAATTCATGTTAAAGAAATAACTTGTGAAATGAATAAAGTTAGCATTTAAACATGAACAGTATCAAGTATCTGTCTCTGAACCAGGAAAATGTTAGTAAATTTTAAAAAATTATAAAATGCTCTAAAATTTTAATATCAGGCACCCTCATCTCTGTCCATCTCTGATACTTTTAGCTAACTTATTCCAGCAATTCCACTGCAATGATTCTTTATCCCTTTTGGGACATCTAGCCAATTCTTACCATCAGCTTTTTTTTTTTTTTTTTTTTTTTTTATCTGTAACCCTTATGTCCTCCAGCTCTTTCTTCTTTTGCTTTGATTCGGTAGTTCATCATTGTAATCCTCACCTCGTGATGACAACCTCTTTTTTATTAGACTGTTAAACTGCACTCCACCTGTGTAGTCACAGGAACAGCCAAAGGTGGCTAGAGCAAAATGCATTCTGCACTGAGTTAGAGCGCTTTAAGTATATGACACATTTCATATGTTTCCTAAGCTGATTACACTTCAATATGTTTCCCAAGTCAATTTCATCTCTCAATTTCAAAAGTAGAAATTCTGTGTTATTTTGTCAAGCTGAATATTTCTATACCTGTTCTGCCTCCTCATGCCACTGAAGTTCTTAAATCTGTGCCTCAGAGAAGCATTTGAGGTCTCTAGAGAAAATTCAGGTTTTCCTAAACTTGGATGGGAAAATAAAATGAAATATTTTGACTAATATCTAAGTGAAATTTAACCTTTTCTTCAACTAAGAATGTAGCAACAACCCTTGAAGCCTTAACTGTGTCTTTGAACTTTATAAAAAATGCATGTATTTAATAGCATATTAGAATTGTTGCCAATGTTGAAATATGTGTATCTTGATCATTGCTTCAAAGTGATAATAGATTTAAAATCTGCCACTGAATCCTATAACTGAATATATTAATAAAAATGCACATTTATTGTTATGTAAAAACTAGTTTCTATTAAAATTTTGGATACCAGCAATTTTTAGTATAATTTTTCTTTATAATATTGTGTATTTTATGCATTTCTTTTCTTTTTTAATTTTTGCTCTTGTTTCCCGGGCTGGAGTGCTATGGTGCAATCTCGGCTCGCCTAAACCTCTGCTTCCCGGGTTCAAGTAATTATCCTGCCTCAGCCTCCTGAGCAGCTGAGATTACAGGCTTCGGCCACCATACCTGGCTAATTTTTGTGTTTTTAGTAGAGCCAGTGTTTCACCATGTTGGCCAGGCTGGTCTCGAACTCCTGACCTCGTGATTCATCCTCCTAGGCCTCCAAAATTGCTGGGATTATAGGCATGAGCCACCGCACTCAGCACTATTTCATGCATTCTAAGAAGTCTACCAGAGAACTAAAAGATCCCTGACATACACGCATATGAAATAAAGATCTGCTGACAATTATCTGACTTAGTTCATAGAAGCAAAGAGAACAGAAGAGGGTTACTTCATCTTCACCTTACAAAATCCATTAATCTTTGATCCACATATTTTATATAGTGTTCTTCATTTCTGGCTTATTTCCAGTTTAAATGAAATCTCTAAATTAGCTACTAAGGCCAGATATTCCACTAATGCATAGGATTTTTTTTTCTTTATCTACTCAATAAATTTGTCCTTGTGTGGATATCCTCACTCTCTTGCATCATAATTTTTCCTTCCTCACTTGCTGACCAAAATACCTTAACAAATGAAAGAGCCTCTGATGCCTATTATATTTGAAATGCATACATTATTCAATGGCCCCTATAATATTCTTATTCCCTTTATTATTTTATGAGGCTCTTACTTCCAGTTATTACATAGTTTTTTGCTTACATCCTGTGTTCTTCACTGGAATAAGACCCTTAAAGACACTTCTTTTGTCTTCCCCCCACCCCCTCCACCACACTGCTGTCACTTAGCCTAGAATATGGTAGAAACTCAATAAATATACACTGGATGGAAAATTTACTGTAAAAGGGAACCTCAAATACGAAACAACCAAGTCTCATTTTCTCTGAATAAGATATATAGAGTAATTGCATACTTGGAACAATGGTAGCATCAGAAAATCACTTATTAAAAATGTCTAAGTTTCAGAACACATGTGCAAAACAGTAACCTATTGTCATGAGAATAGACCATTTGTTAAATGATAAAATATTAACCTCTAAAAGGATGGAAATGGAAGAACTGATAACTAATATTGACATTGAAAGACTGTGTAGGAAAATTGGTGAATTACACTGAAACACTTGTGAACAGGGGCAGCTTCATGATCATGAGCATGTGGCTTGTGAAATTCAGTCCCTCCCATATTAAAGGGCCCCAGCATTGGTTTAATGCTCTGCTGCTGTCATCTTGAAATTCTTAATACTTTTTGATCAAGGTTCCTATAGTCTATTTTTACCTTCAAATTATGTAGCAAGTCCTGCTTGGAAATAGAAACTTATGCATTTGACATTTGCATTCCTTTGTTAGCTAGAGAAATTTAATACATAATTATTTTTACTCGAAATTTCTATTACACATATGCTAGATATTAGAGTCCTCTCTCATTTCCAAATTTTACTTTTGTAATAAGCTTTGGCAGGATTTTATTTAATGGAATGTATTGGCAAATTCATCAAGTAATAAAAATATTACTTAATATCTGAGGAAACAGCTAGTCTGTTTCCTCAGATATTTTACATGTTTATTCAGAATTTTAGTTAGTAATAAAGTTAAAATTAATTTCTGTGAAAATATTAAAAAGTCCAGTATTTTAAGCTAGGACTAAACTATTCAAAATGTGAACTTACTGAACATAAAATTCCCAAGTGAAAATTTTTGTAGCAGAGGTAATGTGACTGTCCATTGAGTAGGTTCATTTTATTATACTTATTTTATGATTTTTGCTTTATTGTGCCTAAAGCTTTTCCAGTTAACCACAAAATTGTTGTACTGAAAACTTATCATAACTTCTAACATGTTTAATATCTGTTTTACTTTTAGATATTACTATTTCCATAAACTGTGACATAAAAAGCCTGAGCTACCTTAGTACCACCGTATGTCTCAGGATCAAAAGAACAAAAACAAAAATGTTTAGTAGTTCTTGACTTTGAAGAGCTACAAAACTTAAAATATAATACTAAATCATAAAGAATAGCATGCATACAAAGACTAGAATATAAATAAATTAGCCAAGAAAAAATATTACACGGTAAAGAAGACTTACACATTTTGTGGAAGAGATACTGGTTTCAATCTTAGTGTAAGTGCAAAAAAAAAGAAAAAAAAAGAAGAAATTTTAAAGAAACACCTTTCTTTATTACAGTTTTATGCCCTGGAAATTTGAACTAGTCTGAGACTCAGGTAGTTATTCCACTTTTAGTCTTAAGTCTGTCCCTAGATAGTTTTATGATTTGAAAGATTTGAACTTCTTTGATGATTTGAACTTTTCTGAGCATTGTACTTTTTATTTGCAAAATGTGAGTTTTTCCATCTTATCTTCTGTTCAGTAAGTCTAAATGTAAGTATCTAAATCCTTATAGATTAAGTAGGATGAAAAAGCAGCCATTTGCAACTGAAGCAATGGAATTTGTGCTCCTATGAAAAGTGTCTTCTCTTTTAAATTTTAATCATTTTACTAATTTCTGTATTATGAAACTATGTCCTTCTTGTTAGATTTTGATCATTTTACTAATTCCTGAATTAGTTATATATCTAAATGTAACAGTTTTAAATACAGAATTCTTGCACACCAGTGGTTGTTTCATATTTTGTTTATCATTAGGTCAAAGCCTATTACTTTGCAGTAGACAGTTCTGAATATATTTATTCTTCATGGATAAGTATACTATTAATTGTTTCTTCTACTAGAAAACAACTTAAGAATATTCATCTCCAATATAAGGGACAATAAAGTAGCTTGGAGGGTTTCTGTTCTGGTAGAAACCCTAATATCTTATCCTCTGTCCACATGCAAATTTATTAAACGCAAAATGAATTATTTGGCTTCAGCTTCATTGTAGTTGATCTACTTCTTTTCAAACAAATTAAACATAAGAATAAGTATTTTGATAACACAGTAGCAGAAATGTATCAGCCAGGTCATTCACCATTTACAAATTAAACTTTTCATGGTGACAACGCAACTTGGATGTTGTCTGAAATTATAAAGATTAGAATTCCCCGTTTAAACTCTATTGTCTGTAGAAACATATTAAAAATGTGTGCTTACACATATATGTAAAAAAGCTTTTTTAGAATCTACTTTTTTATTTGAAAAATATTTGTGTATGCTTACTGTATGTCATGAATTCCACACTTTTGTGAAGATAAGAGCAAATATGACTGCATATTACTGAATGTCAAGAGATGAATTGTGGCCCTCAAAAAGATTAGTGTACATCGTCATTCCTGGAACCTGTGAATATGTGGTAAAAGAGTGAATATTTGCTTATGTCGTAAAGGAGATCTTGAAGTTAAAGATTTTGAAAGAAGAAGTTCATCCTGGATTATTCAGGTGGATCCTAAATGCAATGAGTGAGGCAGACAGAGGCTTGACAGACAGAACAGGAAGTCTGTATAGAGATGGGAGCAGAGAATGAAGTGATAAAGCCACCAACAAAGGAATGCCAACAGTCACCAGAATCTGGAAAAGGCAAGAAATGGAAGTCTCTCAAAGATTTTAGATGATGTACTGCCCTGCTCACAACTAGATTTCAGACTTCTGGTCTTGAGAACTGTGAGAGGAAATATCTGTTGTTTTAAGCTACCAAGTTTGCAGTAATTTGTTGCCATAGGCACATGAAACTAATACACCAGGTAAGCAAAAGGTCTTATAAGAGTATAAAGAAATAACCCTGATTTTGGTGCTGGGGTTCATTTTAGGCTTCATGATGGAGGTGACATTTAAGCTGCTATGAGATTTCTATATTCTTCTGATCTGTGTCTCTTTCTTGATAATAATTTATTAATTGTTGAAGCTAGGAAATAAGTATTCTGAAATAGGTCATCATTATAATATTATAATTCTCAAGCTTCAGAAAACTAAAGAATTACCAGAAAATTACAGAAAAATGAAGAATTCTAGAATCTATTCTGTGATGGTTAATACCCTGTGGAGAACCATGACTAATATATATCCAGACCTACATTTCAAAATCACTGAACGTGAGATTCTGTGATTTACATTTTTGAAGAGACAGTCTTGCTCTGTCACCCAGGCTGGAGTGCAGTGACACAATCAAGACTCACTTTGACCTTGAACTCCTGGGCTCAAGTGATCCTCCTACCTCAGCCTCCCAAGTAGCTAGGACTATAGTTGCATGTCACCACTCCTGGTTAATTGTTTTAAATTTCTGTAGAGATGAGTTCTTGCTATGTTGCTCAGGTCAGACTTGAACTGCTGGTCTCAAGTCATCCTCCTGCCTAAGCCTCACAAAGCATTGAGATTATAGACATGAACCACCATGTGCAGCCTTGATTTACCTTATAAGGAAGTATCAGAGATATGTCTAAAGAAGTCAGATAGTCTCAGGTCTTCATACCATTCTTGGGACAGTGCATTTTAGCTTGAACTAGCATGGGCTCTAACTCAGATCCCGAGCTCTAGAGTACCTTCCTTGACATTTTCTAAGCCGCTCTGGTGGACTGACACTGATTGGGCTTTTAGTGCCATCTTGGTTGGCTTCACCTAGCCCAGAGTGGGACCTGAGTGTACTCTTTGAGGTGCTCTCTGAGGTATTTCTTCTCTTTGAGGGGCTCGCCAATCCTCTACCCTCCAGGTGGCAGCCCGGTCCAGTATGATATTACATGTTATACTTAGTATGTTGTCAGCACTCTGAGTAACCAATGGTCAATCACTGTTCTTTTGCTTGAGCCACATTTGTGAGTACCCATATGGGCTCTCACATGTCCATGTTCTAACCCTGGTGCCACTTCTGGTATAGCTCCCAAGAATTACAGTGGTTGTAGCAGGTACCCTTTTACTTATGCTCCTGCTGCTTCTGATTCCCCAAGGCAATCTCTTGACCACCTTCACAGGCTTTAGCCACATGTGAGATGGTCCTTTTGGATTGCTATAATTCTATATATCAAGAAATATTTACCTGCCCTCCAGTATATGCTTAAGACATACAAAGGAGAGCAAATTCTTTAGAATTCAGAGAGGTCATCCCCATTGCTATGGGATTGCTCTTCTTATTATTCCCAATGCCATTCCTCTGAACTCTCCTTTTGTGGGCTACATTTTAGGAATGCAGAGTATACATCCTGAAAATTTTAGGAGATAACATGGTTGGAAGATGTATTGTTCTGCCTTTATGCTATAAAATTCTCCTTGACAAATTTAACAAAAAGAATGAATTCTCTTTTATATTATTTAACATACCCAGGGTAAGACTTGCATTATTGATCATTATCAAAGAAGCACACTCAAAAACCTGTGAGAAAGTTATTAAAAGCAAATAATCACTACACAGTAGACCACCACACTCAGTGTCATTAAAAACATTTAAAAATGTCATTACAGATTGCATTGGTCATAAAAAGTCTGTATTGGTTTAATTCAAACAGATTTTTTAAAAATTGGAATGTGACTAATAATTTACTAATTTTATCTTGTGGGAAATATGAAATTAACCAGGATTAGTGCATTTAACAATAAAATACAAACAGAAAGAAATGTTTCCTGGATCTGAACAGAAAGACATAGGGCCCAGACCCTGTAGATCATTTTCACATGCACTAATTATACATTAAGATAAGAGGTATGTAAATACTTGTGATAATTAATTTTATGTGTCAACTTGACTAGGTTAAGGGATACCCAGGGAGCTGGTAAAACTTTATTTGTAGGTGAGTCTGTGAGAGTGTTTCCAGAAGAGATTAGCATTTGAATCAGTACACTGTGTAAAAATCCCGTCCTCATTAATATGGGAGTGGGCATTATCCATTCTACTGAGGGCTGCATAGAACAAAAGGTGGAAGAAGAATGAATTATTTCTCTTTTGCAGCTGGGACATTAATCTTCTCTTGTCTTAGATATCAGGTTCTCAAGCCTTTAGACTTAGGCTGAATTAAACCACCAGAATTCCTGTTTCTCCCAGTAGGTGTATAATTTATCATGAGACTTCTTGGTTGCTATAAGTGGGTAAGTCAATTCCTGTAATAAATCCCCTCTTGTGGTACTGCATTTATTCTAAGATATATGTAGATGATATATATATAGATGTTTGTTCTAATGCAGCACCACTATATATAAATATTTGTCCTAATACAGTACCACTAATACAGTACCTATACCTACCATAGATCCATTGGTTTTCTAATGTATATGTTCATCAAATATTTTTATATAGAAAAAATCCTAGTTTATTGAGAGTTTTTAGCATGAAGGGATGTTGAATTTTATCAAAGGCCTTTTCTGCATCTATTGAGATAATCATGTGGATTTTGTCATTGGTTCTGTTTATGTGATGGATTACATTTATTGATTTGCGTATGTTGAACCAGCCTTGCAGCCCAGTTATAAAGCCAACTTGATTGTGGTGGATAAGCTTTTTGATATGCTGCTGGATTCAGTTTGCCAGTATTTTTTATTATTATTATTGCACTTTAGGTTCTGGGGTACATGTGCAGAACATGCAGGATTGTTGCACAGGTACATACATGGCAATGTGGTTTGCTGCCTCCATCCCCATCACCTATATCTGGCATTTCTCCCCATGTTATCCCTCCCAAACTCCCTACCCCACTGCTGTCCCTCCCCTAGTCTCTGCCAACAGACCCCAGTGTGTGATGCTCCCCTGCCTGTGTCCATGTGTTCTCACTGTTCAACACTTGCCTATGAGTGAGAACATGCGGTGTTTGGTTTTCTGTTCTTGTGTCAGTTTGCTGAGAATAATGGTTTCCAGGTTCATCCATGTCCCTACAAAGGACATGAACTCATCGTTTTTTATGGCTGCATAGTATTCCATGGTGTATATGTGCCACATTTTCCCTGTCCATTCTA
>CAUYLG010072290.1:0-105130 GCA_963573385.1 Cacajao melanocephalus | reverse complement strand
CTTGCCCCTGTGGCGTCCAGTGAGGATGATCAGAATGGTCCCAGGGGTAATGCTGGCTCGCAGTTTTCTCACGTGCTGACTAAAGGGTTTTTTGCCATGGCTCAACAGCTTTCGAGGCACATCTTCAGTAGGATAATATCTAGGCTGGGGAGAGTCCATAGATCCAACTTATTTAAAATAAGCCATTCATATTTAGTAGAGGTGAGCTATGTCAGCCAAACTTTTGCTATAGCCTTTTAATTTATTTGAAAGCACAACACTGTATTCGCATTATTCCATTTTCATTTCTGCTTAGATTTTAAACTTGGAAAATCTAATGCTTCTGCATCCTCTGAGTGCAAAACAGGACAAAAACAATTTTTTTTTTTGAGATGGAATCTTGGTCTGTCACCAGGGTGGAGTGCAGTGACGCAACATGGGCTCACTGCAACCTTCGCTTCCTTCAACCAATTCTGCCTCAGCCTCCCAAGTAGCTGGAACTACAGGCAAGTGCCACCACACCTGGCTAATTTTTTTTGTTTTTAGTAGAGATGAGGTTCCACTGTGTTATAACCAGGATGCTCTCAATCTCCTGACCTTGTGATCTGCCCGCCTCGGCCTCCCCAAGCGCTGGGATTACATGCGCGAGCCACCGTACCCTACTAAAACCATTTAATGAATGAGCTGATGCTCAAGCAAAGAAAGCATCAAGGAAGTCACCTTTGTAATCTTGAGCAAAAACTAAACCTCAGAGATTACACGTGTGACATGCCACATTTTGCAAGTTAGAGATACACGACTTGTTTTCCAATTCAAGTTAAGTGTGTTCGTGTCTTCACCACTTCATCTGATCCTCACAGCCACAAGTCTTACTCCCACTTCATCCACAAAGGAAAACAAATTGCACAAAACCAGACACTAGGACTGGCAGATTATTTACTGCAAAAATTAGATACCATGCAAGGGCCATTAAAGACATGACTACAAATAACTCACAATAACCTATTTCTAACTACACCATATCATTACTGCACTCTCACTTTCACCACAGCAGTGATCACTTAATAGGAAAATCAGTTCACAAGGCAACTATCATCTTCCCTCTCATGCAATAATCTTCAACTGTGAAACTGTATGGTGTAACATATTTGGGAATGTTCCCAGAATGAAAATTACATAGCAATTCCCGAGACTTGGGTTTTTGTGTGGTAAAGGGGGCCAAGATACACTGCTCTAGTGAGAAATGTTCTATAGAACAGCCTATGTATTATTTCATTTAATCTCCATAGTAACTCTTTGAGGTAAACTCTCATTCCCATCTTATCTTTTGAGATGGAGTCTCCCTCTGTTGCCCAGGCTGGATTGCAGTGATGCAACCTCTGCCTTCTGGGTTCAAGGAATTCTCCTGCCTCAGCCTCTAAAGTAGCTGAGACTGCAAGCATGCAACTGGCTAATCTGTCTATGTTTTAGTAGAGACAGGGTTTCACCATGTTGGCCAGGCTGGTCTTTAACTCCTGACCTCAGGTGATCTGCTTGCCTTGGCCTCCCAAAGAGCTGGGATTACAAGCCTAAGCCACCACGCCCAGCCTCATTTCCATTTTATTCTTTAATTATTTTTATTTAGGCTGGGCATGGTGGCTCACGCCTGTAATCCTAGCACTTTGGGAGGCTGAGGTGGGTGGATCACTTGAGGTCAGGAGTTCAAAACCAGTCTGGCCATCATGGTGAAACCCCATCTTTAATTAATAAATAAATAAATAATTGTTTTTATTTTCTTTTTATGAAAAAATCCTTTAAGGTGTTTTTATTTTTTGAGACAGGGTTTTGCTTTTGTTGCCCAGGCTGGAGTGCAATGGCGCAATCTCAGCTCAATGCAACCTCCTGGTTTCAAGTGATTCTCCTGCGTCAGCCTCCCGAGTAGCTTGAATTATAGGCACCTGCCACCACGCCCAGCTAATTTTTTTTGTATTTTTAGTAGAGACAGGGTTTCACTATGATGGCCAGGCTAATCTCCAACTCCTGACCTCAGGTGATCCCACCCACCTCAGCCTCCCAAAGCACTGGGATTACAGGCGTGAGCCACTGCCCCAGGCTCCTTATTCCCATTTTAAATGCAAAGAAACAAAACACAGAAGAGTAACTTAAATTATTTAAGATTAACAGTAGATGTTGAAGCCAAGTTCCAAACCCAGAGTCCTTTACTTTCTGCTAGAAACTCTGTCATGCAGAAACTTACAGTATCTAAATATCCAAAAACACCTTCACAGTATTCAAGCATCAACCGAAAATCCAATTTACAGTCCCCACATCTTACCATTTTGCGAAGTTTAACCACTCGGGTACCTCCGTTTTTGTCACCACCAACTGGTTTTGTAACAGTTGCAAGAACCTTCTCCTTCTTTTTCTTTTCAACCTACAAGGACACAAATACATTAATGATTAGAGGATGCCAATTAAGGTTAAGACATAATGGTCAGTGGTCCCCTCTTCCCTTACCTTGGATTTAGCCGCTGAGTACTTCCTCTTGTACATGGCCTTTCTGGAATACGTGGCAGATCGGGAATACCTGCCAATTCCTCTGACAAGAACAGGATTGCTGCTGCAATGGGGCTTTCCCTTCTTGGGCTTTTTAGCCTTGAGGTTACCCTTTTTCACTTTGCTACCAGCCTCAAACTTCTTGGCTTTGGGTTTCTTCTCTTTAGTATCCGGCTTCTCAACTTTTTCACCCGCCATCTTGCAATATGGGAAAGAGCGCTAAGGAATGTTTTTAAGTAACCGTGCTAGTGGTTCTGACAAACAACATTGGTAAAAGTAAATTTGTTACCTAAATAAAAATACCTAGCTATACTTCAAAAGGAGTAAAGATGTCACACTGACAGAAAATCTTTGTAGATATTAAGACTAAACCAGACAAAGAGAGCTAAATGCCAGCCACACAGTTTGAACTGTGAATAACAGTTGTGTGTTTGAAATCAACATGGGAAGTCTTGAGATACAAGGTTTGCGGGACAAAAATCAGTAAGAAAAAAATTATACTCTTAGCCAACAAGAATGTACATTATCAATAACAAAAACAATTAGAGAACAAATAAATGAACAAAAAACCCCAAAAGGCATTCTGAAAGTATATTACTTTGCCAGTTAGAAGTTGCAGGCATATGTTTTGAATTTTCTATTGTTTTATTTGTAGAAAGATTTGGAAGCAGTCTTATTTTATTGAAATATAATGCCAGATTGAGAAAAGCCCATTTCAAAAGGGAATAGTTAGTTACAAGGAAGGGCTTCATCCAGTAAGTGTTTAGGTCTCCAGATCTGGAGGGTGAGTAACGGACATCCTGAATGCAACTGGAGAATTCTGGACGACTCAGCAAGCTGTCCAGGTCACTGCGGTGCAAATGTCAAGGGCCTGTGAGGCAAGGACTCAAAGACTCCTAGAGCTCTGAGTTCCTGTGCTTCCCAGGAGGCCTACAATGACCCCAGAGCATACGTGATCCAGATCCTGAATCATTTGCTCCTGGGTGGGGAAATATTGCAAATGCAAACTTGACAATAACTTTTCCTTTCTGAATCATGAAAAGCTAATTCAAACCAGCCACTACAACAAAGCACTGAAATGCTCTCAACCTGGTATATCTGGCTGGTCAGGGGCCTGGCCAAGGAAGTCACCTCTGCTGCTCCCAGGACTGCATTCGTCCGGGATCCACGCCTCCCGGGGGGATACTGTGATGGATCCACATCCGCATTTCACTCCAGATCCAGGCAGGAGTGCACAGGGACTGTGGGAAGTGTGTCACTCTGGCAGAGTCGGTGCTCTTGAGTCAGCATCTTACACACAGCAGGATGTCAACAAATATTTGACGAATGAGAGAATGGTGTGGCAGATGAGGATCTCTGCTCTCCAGGTCACAGCCCAAGCTCTGCACACATAGAACTACCTGATCTTGCCCTGGTTGGCCCCACTGTCCCTGTGTGCCCTGATCTGTGCTATTCTGTATACCGGAAATATCCCCCCTCTTCCACCCCTGGCAAATCACTATTCCAGGGCAACCTTGTCTTCAAAGCCTCCTAGTTAGCTGCTTTCCTCCAGCCCAACAGATCTGGCCCATGACCCTCTTACAGCCCATTTTACAGACCCCAAGGATTTGAATATCTTGCTCACTAGTCTGAACTTCTTGGGAGCACAGTTGTGTCTTATTTATACAGTTTAGATTTACTAGGAGCTCTGCATGTAGCACAGAATCACATACATTACATGGAATAGATTATAGGCTATGTTAGAGGATAACAGACTCATGGGGTAGGTAGATCATTATCTTCATTTTACAGATGAGGCACAACAAGGTTGAACAATTTGCAGAAGGTCCTTTGCTAGCAAGTTCAATGCCTGTGGCTCCCCCAAAAGGCCCACATCCTTATCTAAAACCTATGCACATGTTATCTGATATGGCAAAAGGAACTCTGAAGATGTGACTCTGCTTAGTATCTTGAGATGGGGATATCACCCTGGAAAATCTAGGTGAATCTGATAGAATCACAGGGGTCCTTATAAGAGGAAGGTGGGAGAGTCAGTGTCAGAGAAAGGGATGTGACTACAGAAGCAGAAGTCAGAAAGGGACAGAGATTTGCAGATGTGGTGCTGTTGGCCTTGAAAATGGAAGAAGGGGCCATGAGCCAAGGAATGCAAGTGGCCTCTAAAAGTTGGGAAAGGCAAGGAAACAGATTCTCCCTAGGACCTCCCAAAGCAATGTTGCCTTGCTAATATCTTGATTTCAGGACTTCTGACCTCCAAAACTGTAAGATGAAGAATTTGTAAGCCATTGTTAGTTCATGCTAATTTGTTACAGCAGCCATGGGAAACTCACACATTGCCTGTAAACTGGAAACCAGGCAGAAACACTGACATGGGGAGGAAGGAGCGCACTGCGCTCCTGAAGGAGGTGGTCGATGGCCCATTCTAAGAGCTCCTGGGCCACAGTGGGTTGCGGTATTCCCTACTCTGTTCTCTGGAGGAAGTCTGTATAATGATCTGAAGACCTGAGAAAAGGCAGGCAGGACAGACCAAAACCCAGAATGTCACAAGCCCAAGCCTGGTCTCTGTGCTGTGGCTTCCAGGAACCCTAAGCTGTCTCCTCAAAGATGAAGTCTCTTCACCAAAACACATTTGTTACCGACAGTCCTGATGCCATGGATGTTCCATGCTGTATGCAGCGGCCACACACACCACCACCCATCACCACCCCAGCAAAGGCCTCCTGGTTACCAGGGAGAGTGGGTGGGAAAGAGCAGAGTTAAGCGGGGAGCTCCCAGGGAAGCCCCCTCCTAAGGAAGAGGATGTGGCTACCTGGGCACTCAGACCTCCAGCCTCCCCCTCCATCATGGGGATGATGAGAGTCCACGCAGGTGACTTCCTATTGCTCTTGCTTTTGAAAAGCTGAGTCTGTGGATCAGGTTGTCTGACTGCCTGTCTGGTTCTCTCTCTGGTTAGGCAGCTGCAGAAGGACTAGTTTGATGAGATAATGAATACCAGCCTTGGTCACCATGAATCAGAGGCAGACAGCCAGCTGAGTCACACAGTGGGGGTGGCTCAGAGAGCGCTGTTGTGTTCCATCTGACCTCACTCTGGAAGTGGAGCCAGATGTTCGAATACAGCAGGGCATTAGGGAACACATTTCACTCCCAAAGTTCCAAGTGCTGTGTGCGCTCTGGCCACAAAACGCTTTTTGGAAAGGAGCTTCATCACGACCCTTGTAACCCAAGCAAAGGACACTGCTGATTCTGGAGAAAGGCTGGGAAGGGGAGGGCTTCTAGGGATGCCCAAAGCCATGAAGATCTGGCCTGTGACAGTAGCCACAGTCTCAATGTGACCTCACTTGGCTAAAAGGTGCCTAAAGTCACTAAACCATGTCAAGCCCAAACACCATTCAATGTGTATAGCGAGTACAGGCTTAGTCATTGTCATTGCAACAGGGTGTTCCCCCGCCCCTTGCTTTGCCTAGAGGGCCCCAAGGCCCAGCCGGAGGTGATGCCAGGACTGAGGGCTGCTCAGGGTCTAAGGATGAAGCAGGAAGGGCTGAGGACCTGCAGGCCTCCCCATCCCACCTGCCCAAGCACATCCCTGAGTACTGAGGAGCATCAGAACAACTCCTCAGAGGCTGAGCTGAAGGCCTGCACTTTTCCTTGCCACCAGGCTGCCCTTTCTTCTCCCACAGAAAGCTCCAAGTACAGAGGGCATCGCTGGCTGGCAGGGCTCATGGGCCTCCCAGCAGGACCCAGCTCTGAGAAACATCCATCTTGTATTCCATGCCCAGTCGTGGCTTTCACATTCTATTGAAAACCCTAGCTTCAAAGTTTAGTCATCATTTTGTGTTCCAGTTTACTTCCCTCATCACTCTTAAAACCAAAGCATCACAACAAAAGTCTGACAAAGGTCCTATCAGGTTTCCCTCCTCTTAGAGATCCTGCCTAACTCTGCTTGGCTTTCAGCCTGGGCCTGGCCGACCACAGCAGCCTTGCCAGAGCTGGGGTCTTTGGCCAGGGCTGAGGTCATTCCTGCAGCCAGCGGGAGAAGGGAGTGACAAAGGACTCGACCACATTACAATAAGGGAAAGAGAACTGCAGGACGGGGTGGGGCCTGCACTTGTGGATTCGTGGCTGGACTTGTGGGAGCTGGACACGGGCACTGAATCTCAAATGGTTCTGGAGCGATGGGGCCATGGAGTCCCGGGCTGCCCAATGAGGCCTTGGATCTCTGACCCCAGAAGGTGGGGCATGGAGGAGAGACACGCAGGGGATGAATTCTGCTGCCTTTTGCATCTGAGCTTCTGCTTCATGGTGGAGCTTTAAAGCAAGACCTCCTTCTTCGGGGTGACTGTGCATTGTGGGAGTAACACATGGGCACGGGGTCACAGTGACCCAGGTTCAAATCCTAGCCTGGAGACGTGGGGAAACTGACATTTGGTCTCACAGTCTGAGCACCATCTTCTGTAAAACTTCACAGTCCCCACCTCAGGGGCTTGTTGGAGGGTCAGAAGAGGCAATTTGCACCAAGTGCCCAGCCTGAGCTGGTGAACTGGTGAACTGGTGAACTGATGGCCTCTTGTTTGACTCAACCACCCACTTTCCCGTTTGAGAGCCACTCACTGCTCCCAGGCCTTCTGATCACAGATGTGCTCAAGCTTCAGGTCTGATCAGGGCCTTCCCCATGGAGCCCTGGGCCCCTCACTCGGTTGGGGTCCTCTTTTGAGTACAAAGGGGCATTACTAAAATCTCAGTGGTGGTGCGAAAGTTCTGTCTGTCAGACTATGTGCTATGCTGTCTGAGGGCAGGAGTTACGGTGATTCATCCCTGTCATCCCATGGGGCACACAGTAGGTGCTCCTGCATCTCCTGTTGGACTGCACTGAGCTCCTTAAGGCCAGGCTCCAGGCAGTGTCCGTTTCTGCGCACCCCATGCCCAGTGTGCCCCAGCCCCTCCCTGGGAGTCAATCACTCCCGACTGAACACAGCGGATGCTGTGTGGACAGCGCCGCCAGGAGTGAGGGCTCACCAAAACAAAGCACACACCTCCAGGCCCACAGCCCAGGTCTGCCAGTGCCTCTTCTGATGCCAAGCTCGCGGCGGCCACGTACCTGGTCCCCAGAGGGTGACACACTGCTGTTCGTGAGTCTGGCAGATGCCATTGTAGCAGTAGCCGTCCACACCCTGACACGAGTGCCCATCGTGCAGGTACACATTGGCTGGGCAGTGAGGGCTGGCCCCCGTGCAGAACTCCGGGAGGTCACAGGAGTTGCCGGAGTCCCTGCATGCTGTTCCCGCAGGCTTCAGCTGGAAGGAGAGGGCTGGTTATGGCACATGTACCCAGGGAAAGGGAGAGGCAGCTCTCAGCAGCACTCCCGGAGTGGAGCGCACAAGGCCATCTTAAAGTCCCACATAAAGGGGTGGGGAGTTCAAAGGAAGTCCCTGCTAATGTAGACAGAGCTCATTAAATCATCAGATTCTCCCTCTGGGCTCTGGGGTTCACTGTTCCACTATAAAGTAGGTGGGACAACGAAAGCAGCCTCTTTTTAATGTCTCGCAACATTAGGGTTCCCTGAGGAACACTCATGCAGGCTGGCTGCTGGCACTTGGCACCTCAGGGGAAGAAGAGGGAGGGAAGCGTTGGCTGCCGGGCTGGTTGATTCTTAAGAAAAAGGTCGCTGGGTGTCCACACCATCACACGTCTCAAGGGGACATTTGCATTTATAGTGTTAGCATTTGTGGGCAAGCTAATAAAAATAACTTTAAGGGCACAATCACAATAGCAAGTTTACTTTGTTATCAGATCACAGAACTGGAACTCTCTCTCTACTGCTTTATGGGGAGAACAGGAAAAGAACAAGGGAGAGGTAAAGGATGTTAGAAGTCATCTGACCAATGGCTCAGCTTTTTATGGTTGAAGAAATTAAGGCTCAGAGTGGCCTGAGGCTACACAGCTAGGGACCCCCACAAGTCTTGGGCTTGGTTCCCTGCATACTCCTCAAAGGCAAAGAGATAAGACACCTGCCAACTTCTAGAAGATCTGGAAGTTGAAGGGAATTGTTGAAAAGTCATAACCTAAAAGTGGGTGACACCCAGGGACTGCCCTGTGGTCCTCCCTCCCCTTACTTGGGCATCCCCTGGGCACAGGCTCAGACTTGCTTCCACCCTTCCCCACCTCCCTTCCAGGCACCTTCCGCCACCAGTTGCTGGGGGTGAGGGAGAGCCAGCTGCTAATAACATTTCCCATAAGTTAATCACCATTAGGAAGGGGATGAAGGATATTTTAAAGCTGAACATTAAATGTTATAATGCACTTCTAAATCACCGCGCTCGCATGTGGCAGCTAAGAAGGAGTTTCCTGTAAGCAGAATGTCAGGATCAATTGCTTAATTAAAAAGAAATAAAACTCTACCCTTGGAAATGTTGAATCAAAAGCTCAGGCTTCTACTCTGTCAGATATCAGCTCTGAATAACGAGACAACGGAACTGCCAAAAGAAACGCAGTCCTAGCCAGCAGCAATGGCGAGAGTATAAAACTGCCATTCTTGGCTGGGCTGGGTTGGTGGTACCTTCTTTTGGGAGGATACTAAGATTGAGTTGCTTATATAAAACTTCTGGGACAACCCAGCAGGCAGACGTTCACAGGATCAAGAAGATGAACCTGGGGAAGCCTGAGTGACGGTGGGTGGGGACTTGCTCTTGCCTTGCTCTTCCTGTCAGCATAGCAGGACCACACGTGCCTCTGATGGCACACAGGGAGCATTGAAAGTTGAACTAGGGTTTTTCGGTCTCATGAGTTTTCAGCCCCTAAGTAAACACAGGTGACTGGCAATTAAAGCGTGCATTTCGCCTGAAGATTGGAAGATAATAAGAGGCGGGTAACACCAATTGGCATGAGAAGGAGGGATGGTGAGTGCTGCGGTGAGTGCTGGGACCTTCCAGCCGCACTGCTCACCCTGCATCAGATTTGAACCACCTGACCCTGTTGGCGACCTGGGGGTCAAGTTGCAGCTCCTGTGACTCACCTGGCAGTCTTCACAACAAAGCCCGTGTGCGCACACAGCATCCGGCTTCAGGGTACAGGTGGTGGCATTGCAGCAGCGATTCATACATTCCTGGAGAGGGGAATGGGGTTTGTTTGACAGGGTCTTATGGAGGTAACCACTCGCTGAATGCAAACAACACACCTCAAATGGCTGCAAAACTAAAGAAAGACCAAGAGGGCCCAGCTCCAGAACTGCACACCCGCCTGACGATTATTTCCCTCTGAAAGGAAACCAAAGCTTCTGCTGTTTATCAACAAACTGGGTCTACGAGTCCCTGGAAAAAGCGTGCAAGTGCCCTCATGCAAGGTAAAGGAGTTGTGACAGAGGCTGGCCAGTTGGGGACGTCACTCTAGTCAGCAGTACACCAGGGCTCTGTAGAGGGATCTCCAGGCGGATCTCACTGCAATGCACTGCATCAGGATCCCTGAAGGACTTTGAAATTACTTAATCAAAAATATACATAGATGCATACAATCTGTACTCTTCGAAAATGAACTCTTTTGATCTAGAGAGTGCTGGCCAGAAATGAAGTCAAACCAAAGGTTTCAACCACAGTTCCCTGTGACCCCACCAGGGTTGTGGATGAGACCCTTGTGCAGCCCAGGTAAGTTGTCACATCTGACAATTCCATCACTCGGAAAGTCAGAAACAGACATTGTAACAACCAAGGAAGGAGGCCTATAGGCTGTGCCCATTGATTTGCAAGGGATTTAAATGGATAGATTAAGCATTCCATGTATTGTCCTCTCTGAAACAAAAGTGAGAAAAGAAATTAACTCCTTTATAATGCTGTGCTTCACAAGTACCCATTTTTCCATTTTTTCCTAACAAAAACAAATAAGAGATTGACATTTTTTGCTTAGTTCTCAGCATAAGGCCTGCACACATTTATCAAGTGAAGTCCTTGTACTTTAGAACATTCAAGTAACTTGGAGTTTACACATTTTAGAAGAAATGTAATTATCATAAGATGGAACAGTTCATAGATCTTTAATACTGGGTTATTTATCAATGTTCTTTTATTTTATCCAGTATATGATATGATCTGAAAAATTTATATACTATTGGCCTGGGTGAAGCTAATCATATACTAGTTTCATAATATAATACTTTACTCCTGAAAACCACCTTTCTTAAATGGATTTATCATGAGTTTTATAAATGTAATTAATAAAATTTTGTCAATAATCCAGAAGATATATGGCAAACCTAGATACTGAAACTATATCCTGGGTAAAACTCTATGAATTATGCTCTCATTTGATGTTCCATTTGCTTCTATTATACATACTTCCAAAGTTATGAAATTTTAAATCTGCTTGAGGACTGTATAAACATCCAAAATGTGTAACATATACAATAAGATAAAACTGTCAACCAGAAGTCATAGCTGTAACTTTTATGACAGTAAGGGTTTCTAACCTATGGCCTTACAATTCTAAAAGAGTTTAGGAACTTTTGTTTTTTTAAATGTAGTCCATTAATTGCATTTTAAAATCAGTGCCATCAAATACCCACCAATGCTATCCTGTTCCTTATGGTCTAAATGGCTCTATGAATGACACATTTACCAAATTACAGGTTTTCTTGAAATTCCATGTTAAATCAGCCATCCTAAATCTGGGTCCTAAAATTCCTTAAGAAATATCTTCCCCTCTCTCTCAAATCACCCAGTAATATAAGCAGCAGCTCAAATGGAAATGGAGCCAAGCCAAATGGCTTTGATTTCAAAGGGGTTGATAATGTGAGAACAATAACTAAGTTTAAAGATCCTCAGAGCTACTGGCATCCTATTGACTTTAAACAACGAGATAAGGTGGCTTCCCTAATCCTGTTAGCTGGAAGAATGAGTGAATTGTCAGGATTTCCTTATGTTGATATGAATCCTGTGCCCTCTCAGAGAAGGCTTCAGCAATCAACCTGCCTTTAAACCTTCCAGGATCTATTTCTTCTGCAGTACCATATTTCTCAGAAGAGACACATTCTTCACCTGCTGCTACATTTATTATTTTAGTCCTGAATAGAGGAGTCCAACAGAACCAATGAATACCAAGTCTCCAAAGAAGAAAGAATAATGAAACCATTAGAGAATGCTCTGCAAAGCCCTAATTGTCATTCTCAGGCTGTAGGTAGCAGATACAGATTCCAGGGCCTGAGCCCTGGGTAGGAGGATAAAGAGCCTAGTTTAACCAGTCTTTTTGCCTAAAATTCTTAGGCAAGGCAGTTTGGAAACTGTAAACGGATTGTCACACTGCCAAACGCAATTTGAGTTTGAACCTTGAAACTATAATTTTCAAATAATAACTACTTGAAACCATTATTTTTTGAAAAGCCAAAAAAAAAAAAAAAAAAAAAGCAAACCTAAAAAGTGAGGCAAAAGGCTCACCTGTGACTTTGAAAGAAAGAAACTTCGATGAAGGAGATGAGAGTTCTCTTCAAATATCAAGAAGTTATGCTATAAAATAAGGACCTTAACCACAGAAATACAAAGTTGGGAACTGCATGTGAGCAGAGTTTGGCTCTGTACAAGGAAGGAGTTTGTCATAATCAAAGCTACCCTACAATGCAACATGCCACCTGGAGAGACAGCACCCTGCCAAGCCGCATGACTCCTTCATGGAGAGAAGAGAGAGGATCGGAATATGAGTGGCTGGCACATTTTAGGCACTCAAGCATTTGCTGACGTGATGGTGGTGGGGTGGATAATGGTGGGGGTGGGGTTTGGTAGCAGTGATGCTGGTAGTGATGGGGATACTGGTGTGGCCGTGGTGGTAGCAGTAGCTGTGGAGATGGCAGTGGTGATAATAGTGGGGTGACGGTGAGGGTAGTAGTGATGATGGTGACAGTAGCAGCAGTGATGGTGATGATGCTCATGATTGAAAGGGTGATGATGTTGGGTGGAGGAGGTGGGGGTGGCGATTGTGGAGATGGTAATGTTAGCCACGGTGGTCGTGACTGTGGCAGTGATGCGGCTGCTGCTGCTGGTGGCACATGGAGCAAATGACTGCTAACAAAGTCACTCCAAACCCCAGAGTTCATGGCTTCATGAAGTACTGTCAAATTTATTTAGATTAACAGACAATTATAAGAAGTTCAAATCAAAGACAAACCATTTGAGGCCAACAGGGCCTCTCCTGAGAAACAGGAGCAATTTAAACTAATTCATTTTTTAAGTAATTAACAAGGCCTACAAGGAATTCTCCCTTTGCATACCCCAACCCATGATGGTTTTAAGTTTTCCTCTGTTAATCTTACAAAGGGTTTCTGTAGCACTGTAATTAGGACTTGCTCCTACAGAGCAACTACTCCCTGCTCGTTGTGAGCAAAATTAAACACCCCGGCAGACAATGTCAGTATCATGGTTACGTTCTGAGTTTGGCAAGGGCATAAAAACATTAGAAGAAGTCACTTCCTCTTCACATCCCCCTTTATTCCCACCTAATATTACACACTTCCAACATTCCTGCAGAAACTGTCAGACCAAGCTCATTCCTCCTGGTATGGAAAATCTCAGAGACTTGAAGATGGAGGTATGATGAACATTCTGCTTGCCAGTTGTTTATTTGATGAACACAGGAATATACCGGGTGCTCCAGGGTCTCAGCATGATTTCTCCTCCACCCTAAATTCCCTCTTTCAGAGCAGCCCTTGGAGATGCTCTTCTAAGCCCTCATTAAGTCCATCTGTGAATTAGCTAAGCCTGCCTTGAACTTGTCTACCATTTCAGCTTGCATAAACTCTCAGGGAGGGAATCCCACATGTAGACTGCCTGCTGTGAAACGGCTTGCTTTAATTTATTCTGAACACAACCTCCTCCAAACTTCGAGGGGGCACCTGTTTTACTAGGAGGTCTCAAGCTGTCTTCTCTCTTCTTGAGATTATTCAGAGATTAAAAAGTGGCTTTTATAATTTTTATGTTGATTATCTTGGGCCCTATTAAAACAAGGACATTTCCTGATACTGGCTGGAAAATAGGGTTAAATAAGCCCTGTGCTACATAAAAATGTTCCCTGCCTTCACTTATTGCTTCTGAAAGCTACAAGCACGAGAGGCAGAATGCCTCGAGTTGTGCAGAGAGAGGCGTCTGCGGCAGCGAGGCAGAATTTCAACTACGGAGGAAGCTCTTGGTGAAAAAGGAATGCTGCTTATTCAGATTCCCCTCTGGTAGCACGTCTCACAAAGAGAAAGAAATGATGCTTATTAGCTATTTGAAGCTAGAATTCCAGGGCTTTCTTCTCTGTCAAACTCAAAGCTAAACACTTTATTGTTTTTGTCCTCATCTTGCTGAGAATGTTGTACCCTTTGATAGGATTATTTATCTATTTAAACCAAGTGATCATTTATTCCATGCAATAGTTAAAATTCAAGGAAGCCACCCTAGCTCATGGGACTTGTGCAGGGTGGCCATATCGGACTCTTTCTTCCTGAGTTCTAGTACTTTCATCTGCCTGTACAATTCCTCCACGTTCTCTCTTCTTTGCCTAGGCAAAGATACAAGGTTTCTTTGTATCCTCATTCTGCCAACTGAGATTAGGGTATTCTATGGTTTAGGAGGTGGAGGAGTCTGGTTCTTACCTCTGGCTCTCCACAGTCACACTCCTCTCCTTCTTCCACAAATCCGTTCCCACACTTCTGGCCCCCGAAAGACTGCTTGACTTCCGGCAGGTTGAAGAGGCACATCCCCATTCCTTTCTCCAGGCTGGTCTCCAAGTCCTTCTTGCTGCAGCTGCTGAACACCATGGGAAATGGGTACCTGAGAAAGGGGAGCCCAGAACAGTAAGTCACAGGGCATGGAATGGCTTTGCCTGCCCTTCTTGTGCCCAGAAAAAGGCACCCACTGGGCACGTCGGCCCGGGTGTTCACTGGTGATCTCAATGAACAAACGCTCAGATATGCAGTATAAAGCGAGGCACATTCAGTTTCATCCTGACATTCATTCCTGTACAGTGCCAATGCCAATGATGAAGAAGTGCTTTATCAAAAAAGAAATGATCTTTTGATGGTTTTCAAATCAACAAGTTCAGGCGGAGCCTCGTTAATTAAAGACATTATTAATAGTTCTGGGTGAAAAGATGCAATGAAAAGTGAATTCTTAGTGACCGTAGCTTGTAAAACAAACACATACCAATGTCTTTATTGGAAAGTGCAAAGAAGAAAAAAGTACAATTGATGGTGTTTATTAATTCCATGGTTCCAAGGACACAGGGTTCCACCATAGGGCATGGCCTGCTGATATTGGCATTCAGGTCTATAAAGGTCAAATCACTGTCTTCCCTCAGCATGGCTGTAAGAGAATGGAGGTGGTCCAGAAATGCAGGTCTTGCCCTTGCCTCTCAATTCCAGGGTGACAAAGGGGCGTGGCAGGGTCAGCCAACTCTCCAGCGAAGTTATGCTCCCCTTCTGTGCTCTAGAAGGGCTTCCCAGCACCCATGTACCTGGGTGGGCTGTATGACTAATTCTTGGCACTAGAACATGAGCCAAAGTGATGTAGGTCACTTTTGGCTGATGGTATTTAAGTGAGTATTCCTTCTTCACATCCTTTCTTTCCCCATCTGCTAGCTGAGATTAGAGTATCCCACGGTTGTAGGAGATGGAAGAGTCAGACGTGGCATCTGGTCCTAACTCACTGTAGGGAGGAAAGCCACCTGCAGCCTAGAGCCTCAGCTTCATACAGAAGGAAAACATGCTTCTAATATGGTAACCCACTGAGCATTTAGGGTTTGATTCCCAAAGCAGCCAGTGTTATCCAACATACACAGAGTGTCTCACTTTTTACAAATGCATTTTCCCATGTCTTGAGGCAGCAAGGATTATTAAGGTATAAGCATGCCAGAAACCCACAAAGTTTTATTACTTAGAGAGGGAGCAGGGCCTGCTGTCCAGCAAACCCAAGCACCCTCTCCCGATGGAGATGTTTATAAGGATGACATTAGAACGGGATGTCAACCAATTGGCATTAGAACTGGATCTCAACCAATTGGCCAAACCAGCACAAGCTGCTATGTTTCCCTGATGGTGGTAGACTAGCTGCCACTTAATGATTGAGCTTGGAGAACTTCTGAGATAATGATTTCTAGCATCAACTAATAACACTGCACCATCCTCTCCGAGTGGTTTCCCCTTTTCTCCCCACGTATATGAGGCATGTCATTAGCCACAGATTTCTTTTTATGACCAGCTATTTTTTTCTTAACTTTATTATTTTAGTTTTTGAGACTGTCTCACTCTGTCACCCAGGCTGGAGTGCAGTGGCTCACTGCAACCTCCATCTCTCAGGTTCAAGTGATTCTCCTGCCTCAGCCTCCTGATTGATTAGCTGGGATTACAGGCGCCCATTACCACGCCCAGCTAATTTTTGTATTTTTAGTAGAGATGGGGTTTCACCGCGTTGGTCAGGCTGGTCTCAAACTCCTGAGCTCAGGTGATCCACCTGCCTTGGCCTTCCAAAGTGCTGGGATTTCAGGCATGAGCCACCACACCTGGCCCTGAAGTTTATTTAACTTTTATTGTAGGTTCAGGGGTACACGTGCAGATGTGTTATGTGGGTAGACTGTGAGCTAATGGGGTCTGGTGTACAGATTTCATCACCCCGGCAATAAGCATAGTTCTTCACAGGGCATTTCTCCATCCTCTCCTTCCCCAGTGTCTGCTGTTCCCCTCTTTGTGTCCATATGTACTCGATGTTTAGCTCCCACTTATAAATGAGAACATGCGGTATTTGGTTTTCTGTTCCTGCATTAGTTTTCCCTCCAAGTGGTTTCTGTCAACCTTGGGCTATTAACTGGAGTATACTAATAATTCTAATCTACAAATCAATTAATAAATGAACATGCTGCTCTATGGATGTGAAGGCCACATACCAGGACTTACTCATAGCGCTGTAACGAGGTTCCTTTCGAAATCTTTGTTAACTCCCTTTGGCAGACAGACTGGTTATTCTTGGTATCAAAATGACACTGATGAGGTCCAATGATCCACAAGACAAATGATAATGTCTTTCCAATTTAGAAGAGTATTATATTGAAGTAATTGGTACCATACACAGGAATTAAGAGAACTTCTCTTTGCAAAAGTAAATAAAAAAAATAACAAATATCTTGGAGGTACAGATGGAAACTTCCGTATTTGAGAGTTTTCCTAGGACATTTATGTCTCTAGGCCTGATCTAGGAGATGAAACATCATTCTCACTCAATGATATGCAACCTTAGTTCTGTGACAAACCATTATCAGTTCATTCTAGAAGGGGACTGATTTCTAGAAAATATTAAAGTTTATTAGGAAATACTCTAGAATAAATGGTAAGTCTCAGGAAGGGTTTATAGCAAGAATCACAGCAGTTAAGAAAAGCTTGGAAAAGAGTGGGATGAATTGCCCTGTTTCCCAAGGGAGCAGAGAATGTCCACAGATCTCAGGGATTGGAGAGCTGAGGTCAGCTCCATTCACTAAGCTCAGACACGGCTTCCCCATCTCATTCCTTTCAAAGTAACAAACAGAAAGACTTGGGTTTTTGGGGGTTTCCCATCCAAATAGGATGAATGAGAACAGTTTAAGTCCAGGATTTAAACTTCAGAGTATGTAGGAGAGGAGAACAGAACAGATCATCACTAGCAAAATCATTGTATTTTTGTCTGTACTGGATGTTGTCAGATGGCGTAGTGATCTGTGTAACAATACATTTCTACTTCCCTTAGTTTTTCCTCATTCTGCGGAAGGAAAACCCCCAAATGCTAAAAAAAAGTCTCTCTCATTTAGAATCATGCATAAATAGTCCTCATCCAATTCACGGGTTTTCAACCTTGCTCTGAGGAACAACACCCTGACATGAATTCCTCAGGGATGCCTCTGTTTTAACAAGAAAGTAGCAATGTCCTCCTCAGATGTGAAATGAAGTCTTGGTGAATTTACCAACGCCGAACAGATCCTTTCTCAGGGTTCCTTTCCACACAGCCCAATCTCACCAACATGCCTCCTGCCTACCAGGTCAGGACAATTCAAGCTTCCATCAACTGCTGACCACGGGTCACAATTCCAGCCAAGAGCAGGTATGAGCGGCTTCTCGTCCCATCAACCTGGGGTTTTTCTGACTTGCTCAGGGTGACCCAGCAAGGTCACTGAGGAGTCCAGCAGCCCTTCCCAAACATTCCTGCCATTTCCTTGGACTGAGCCAGCCAATATCACTACCATTTCTTCTATGTAATGAAGAAAAAAATACCTCATTTATTGTTTAAGAACTCACTTTTGATGACAAATGGTGATGAGACTGAGGAGCATTTTCTACCTGTGGGATATTGTTACTCATCACATTCTTTCATGATTTCTCATCAAGGAGGCAGGTGACTTTTTACTCTGATAGGATATTTATGAACCTAATTTGGGCATTTAGAGGAAGTCAGGCTTTAGAGGAAGAAAATCAAAACAACCTATCACATATCACTCCATTATGCCCCAAGTGCTTATTCAACACTTACTAGGTGCCAGGCAGTGTTCCAGGCTTTGGGGATATGGGAATGAAGAAAACATAAAAAATCTCAGCCCTCCTGGAGCTTACATTCAGTGGGACCAACAGGTAATAGGCAAGCTAAGGGAAAAGAATGGGTTAGAAAGACTAGAATTAAGGAGAAAAAAAATAGAAAGGGAAGAGGATGTGTATTGAACTTTTAGGGATGGTGGACCTCACCAAGAAGAGGGTCATTTGAGCCCTTCACACAAAGGGAAGAAGGTGTGAGTGTATCTGGGGAAAGAGCTGGCACAAGTGTGTGTAGATGGGCAGGACTGGCCTGGAGGAACTTACTCAACAGAGGGAAACAGGCTTTACTTGCAGACACACACCCAGAGAGGCAACCTCTTTTGGACTTGGCATCATTCTTGGTTAGGTCAAAGTCATGCTGATGGTGAGAAGATCTCATGGAGCGTCAACACACAGGGAGCTGTGCCTCTGTATGGGGTAGGCACTGGTAATGACCGAAGGTATTTTTATTTGTTTTAAATAATTTCAACTTTTATTAGGAATGAAGGGGTATATGTGCAAATGTGTTACATGGGTATATTGCATGACGCTGGGGTCTGGGGTCCTGTCACCCAGGTAGTGAGCATAGTACCCAATAAGTGGTTTTTCAGCCCTTGCTCCCTCCCATTCTCCCCCATCTAATAGTCCCCATTGTCTGTTGTTCTCGTCTTTATATCTATGTGTATTCAATGTTTAGTGCCCACTTATAAGTGAGAACACATCGTATTTGATTTGCCATTCTTGCATTAATTTGCTTTGGATAATGGCCTCCAGCTCCATCCATGCTGCTGCAAAGGACATAATTTCATTCTTTTGATGGCTGTGTAGTATTCTATGGTGTATGTATACACTGTTTTCTTTATCCAATCCACTGTTGAAGGGAACCTAAGTGGATTCCATGTCTTTGCTATTGTGAGTAGTGCTATAATGAAAGTATGAGGGCATATGTCTTTTTGATAGAATGGATTATTTTCTTTTGGATATATACGCAGTAGTGGGATTGCTGAGTCAAATGGAGTTCTGTTTCAAGTTCTTCAAGAAACTGCCAAACTGCTTTCCACAGTGGCTGAACTAGTTTGTATTCCCACCAACAGTGTATAAGCATTCCCTTTTCTCCATAGCCTTGCCAGCATCTGTTATTTTTTTACTTTTTAATAATTGTGATGCTGACTGGTGTGAGATTGTATCTCACTGTGGTTTTGATTTGCATTTCTCTGATGATTAGTGATGTTGAACATTTTTTTCATATGGTCACTTGTATGTCTTCTTTTGACAAGTGTCTGTTTATGTCCTTTGCCCATTTTTAAATTGAACTATTTGTTTTTTGCTTGTTGATTTAAGTTCCTTGTTGATTCTGGATGTTAGACCTTTGTTAGATACATAGTTTGTGAATATTTTCTCCCATTTTGTAGGCTATCTATTTACTCTGCTGGTAATTTCTTTGGCTGTGCAGAAGCCCCTTAATTAGGTCCCACTTGTCAATTTTTGTTTATGTTGCAATTGCTTTTGGGGACTTAGCCATAAATTATTTGCCAAAGCTGAAATAAAAGGCATCCAGATAGGAAAAAAAGAAGTCAAATTTCTGTCTTTGCTGAGAATATAATTCTATACATAGAAAATGCTAAAAATTCTGCCCAAAGCCTCCTGGAACAGATAAATAAATTCAGTAAAGTTTCAGCATGCAAAATCAATGTACAAAAATCAGCAGCATTTCTCTACACCAATAATGTTCCAGCTGAGAACAAAATCAAGAACGCAATTCCATTTACAATAGCCATACACTAAAATGAAATACCTAGGAATTTATCTAGCCAAGAAGAGGAGAGTTCTCCACAAGGAGAACTGCAAAACACTGCTGAAAGAAATCAGAGATGACACAAATAAATAAAAAAACATTCCACGCTCATGGATTGGAAGAATATTGTCAAGATGTCCATATTGCCTAAGGCATTTTTGCAGATTCAGTGCTATCCCTATCAAAATACCAATGTAATTTTTCACAGAATTAGAAAAAGCTATCCTAAAATTCATATGGAACCAAAAAGGAGCCCAAATAGCCAAAGCAATCTTAGGCAAAAAGAACAAAGCTGGAGGTATCACATTATCTCACTTTAAACTACAAGGCTACAGTAACCAAAACAGCATGATAGTGGTACAAAAACAGACACATAGACCCATGTAACAGAACAGAGACTCCAGAAATAAACCCAGACACCTACAACCATCTAATATTTGACAAAATCAGTAAAAATAAGCAATGGGGAAAGGACTTACTACTCAATAATAAATGGTACTTGGATAACTAGCTAGCCATATGCAGAAGACTGAAACTGGACCCTTACCTCTCACCATTTAATCAAGATGGATTAAAGATTTAAAGGTGTTTTTCATAGGAACTCCAAACTCTTATTCCCCCTGCTTTTTTTTTTTTTTTTTTATAAGCAGGCAAAGGTCTACTCCTCACCTCCCTTTCTCTGCTCCAAGATAGCCTAATTCGATCAGAGCACACAACTAAGTATTGAAAACTTACAGCAAACGTAATGACTCCCCCATACACAAAACTTAATAATCTAAAATTACTTGAAATCTCAAGAGATAAAGGAAATTTGCCAGTAGCAAATATAGATTGCTTTAATGGTAGCACCATCCTGATCCACACATATTTGAATACCTTTTACATCTTAAGTAGCCACTAGTTACCTAGTGCCTAGAACACAGAAGGTGCCAACGACTAATGGCTCAAGGAGTCAAAGGGCAATGAGTTGGTTTTCATAAAAGGTGTGCCAATGGACAAGAAGCAAGGCAAGGAATCCACTCTCCAAGGTCTCAGGAATCATGGGCAGAATCTGTTAGTGCGATCGTTGATAAGACTGCTATTGCTCTACATAGGCACGCAGGAGAGAGGATGCTGGCAAGATGCTCAGCAAGGCCAGGTGCATCACCTGCTCCCCATGTGCTGACTCTACCTAAACACTTCTGATGATGGCAGAATCCAACTTTGGCAAATTCACAACTCTCTCATTTATTCACTCACTTATGAAGCAATAGTTTTCAAGTGTCTACTACATTCAAAGCTCTGAAGAGGATCCCAGTTCCATTATGACCTGAGCCTGACCCCACGGCCCCCTTACCAAGCTCCTTCCTTAAGGGATGTGCCCACTCTCCCATTTCGTTTCCTCTCTAGTCACTCTCCAAGGCCCATATGATCCCACTCCTCCAGAAATGGTCCTTGAAATCCCAAATCGTCAGACACACATCCTTTATTCCACATAAATGGAGTCTGAGTGAAACTGCAGTCCAAGGCTGTGTTGCAAGTTCTCCCCTTCCTGTATCACCATATTCTGGCCATAACATTATAAATTCCTAAGACTAGTAATTGGGTTAAAATACATACTTTTTTGGCATAACTATTTATGGATACCTGCTTTAAGCTAGGTGATATGGTGGCGCTTTCTCACGGCAATATTTTTCTTTTATACTTTTTTTAATTTAAAATTTTAGAACAATCCAATGAAACAGGTATTACTATCCCCCTTTGCAAATGAGGTGAAGGGATTTCTTTGCGAGTTTACAGTTAGGGGATGGCAGTACTAGACTCGACCAATTCTTACGGTTGCATGTTCAGTTAATAAAAACCATTTTCTTTATTACCAATGCCAGTTCAGCACTGTAGTGAATGCTGAAACACAGGTGACTGATTAACCCTGAGTCCAGTGATTTAAACACAGGGGACAAATCCTGCTGTGATCCCACATATGCCTGGACCAGCGGTTCTCAAAGTGTGCTCCCAGGACAAGCAGCACCAGGAACTTTCTAGAAATGCACATTCTCGGGCCCCACCCAGACATACTAAGTCAGAAAAACTCAGGGTAGGGGCCTAGTAACCTCTATTTTAATAAGCTTAGCAGCCGATTTGCTAAGTTGATGTAGAATTTACACAACATAAAATTCATCCTTTAAGTCACTTCAAAGTATATAATACAGTGTTTTTTTCCAGCACATTCACAATGTTGTATAACCATAACTACTATCTAACTTCAGAACTTTTCCCCTACCCCTCAAACAAACCCCACACCCATTAAGCCGTCACTCCTCATTCTCCCTTCCCCACAGCCCCTGCCAACCACCAACCTGCTTCCTGTCTCTACAGATTCACCTGTGCTGTTCATTTCATGTACGCTGAATCCTACACATATGGCCTTTTGTGTCTGATTCCTTTCCCTTAGAATAGTGTTCTCAAGGTTCATCCACATGGTAGCATGCATCGGAACTTCATTCCTTTTTATGGCTGGATGATATTCCATTGTAAGTGAGACCATACCACAATGTGCTATCTGCTCATCCGTAAATGGTCCAGGTGATTCTCATGCCCATTAGAAACTGGAAACAACTTACCTAGATTTAAAGTTCAATGCTGTTGTACCTATGTGTGTCATAACAATAAAAAATACAATCTAGACTCACCATGGGCCACCTGCCACATCCTAAACAATAATTCTGTTTTGCTCTCTGGTTCCGTTTTCCAGGAAAAACCCAATGTATAGCATTTTGAAAACCTGATCTGATTTTAGGCCTGTGCTAAAAATCCCATGAGTATCTGTCGTATAAACCAAATTCATATCAGAAATGAATTTTCAAATATCTGGAAGTGTTATGGTAAATTGACCGATCCTTATACTGTACATTAAAGTGTAGGAAAGGTTCAGGTGGTTGTCAACAGAGTGATGTTTCCCTTCTACTTTCTTCAAAATCCAAAGTATGGAAACTGTGCCTCCTTTGTGCTTGTATTTTTCTTTCTTATTTCATAGCTTTATTCCTTGGAGCACCCATGAAAAGAACACTGACTTGGGCCAGGTAGTTGCTCGTGACATGAAAGATCTCATACAGCCCATCATCTGTGGTTAAAAAGACAAGCCTCAGTTTCTTCCGTAGCTTTTGGCAAGCTCATCACAATGTACTTTTTAATATGTCTAATAAATTATCCCAAATGTGCCAGGACAGCAGTTAATTGAAGTGACAAATAGCAGTGATAGACTGGTGCAAAGCAATAAAACTGGAGAATTACTCAGGAAAGAAGCCCTTTAGCACGATACTTTCCCTTGGCATGAGAATGCTTTAGAATGGTTATACCTGGGGCCAAGAAAAAAAAAAGTGCTGCTTTCAGCTCAAAGGCAGATAATTTATCTCTGAAGCCATAGCAGGGTGACTGTGGCCCCTGCTAGGATCTAGGATGTGACCTCTTTTGTTAGCCCTGCTTTCCTTTTTCTCTAACATTTATCTAGCAGGGACACTTGGGGAAAGTTTACCATGTTGAATGCAAGGTTAAAAGCAAAAAGAGGATGAAACAGACAGCTGGGCGATTTTGGAAAAAAACACCACTTTTAAAAAGAGGAATGCCACTTACAGCTCCCCACCATAAAGGCAGTCACGGCTTCATATTTTAGCCATCACAAAGCTGCCAAGTAAAACATTATTAGGGGTTACTTTTACTTTGAAAAATCTGCAGTCAGAAGGTTCTTTTCTTGTAGGAGCCTATTGTGTGTCTCACTGCTATATTCTTGGGGGTGAATCACACTAGGCCAATTTATCAACTTTGACAGTGGAAGTCGGGAGTTACCTGCCTTGCAAAAGCTCTCTGGGTATGATTCCGAGACAACTGCTTTTCTTGCTGGAAATTAGGCATCCAGAGAAAGCAGCTATAATCAGGCTGGATTCGGGCGGGGCTGGGGGACCTGCAGGTCACAGTCCCGCTGCTTCCTGTGACGCTGCAGCCTCATTAATAAACACGCACCAAGTCTAAGTCCCTCAGCTCCAAGCTCAGGGGCTGACATCTGTCCGAGCGCTGATGGCAGGAAAGGAGTGGAAGTGACCGAGGAAGAAGGATGGAACAGCCGGGCAGCAGCTGAGAACAGCTTGGAGCTGACACAACTGTGTGACAGGAAAAGCCAATGTTGCAGGGAACCAGGGGCGGGAAGCCATCCAGATTTCTCTGATTGGAAAAAAACAAAAACAAAAGCAAAAACAAACAAAGAAAAACCTCACATCGTCCACAGCTGATAAATGATTAGAGGGTAAAGGGCTAACTGGTTTTGGAAAATACGTTGCTGACATTCTGCTTCCCACTGATTGCTTTTTGCAGACCAAAATGGAGGTTTTTTTTTTTTTCCTGACAGCGGACGCCACAGATTCAGCAGACCCTGGAGGCTCTCCTTTACCTGGGCATGTGGTGAGGAGGAGGTAAACAAGCAGTAAAATCAGAAGCCTATGTCTGAGCACCCCATCTATCTGCACTTCACTCAGCCTGTTTTCACAGCTATAAGAGAGGGGTAACAACTCCCTCATTGCACTGAACAGCAGGATAAACTAGCTTCAAACATAAATACGCAAGTCTGGTTAGCTTCCAAGCACTGTGAAATGCTGGCTCCCGGTACTGACAGGCAAAAGAAGTGTCTTTCTCCCATTCAGAGTTGCCACTTCAGCCACTTCAAATTGCTGATTGCTAATCCCCCATAAATGATAGTGCTTAAAAACATTTCCAATATGGTGTACAATTTATTACTTGTAGCCAAAATAGAGCACGCTTTACACTGTAAAACCACAAATTACAAGTAAATTTGAGAGCCAGATGATTCAGGAGGCGAAGGAATGAGCAAACAGTTAAAGATCATCCCTCTGTTTAATACATACATGGTGCCTAAGAAGCAAAAGAGTCTGTTTCATTCTGGAAGGGCAAGTTTTTCTTTAGTTCAACAAGAGCATGCAGTTGGGAGCACAACCGACCCACATAAGCAACCCACAAACGAAACAAACAAAAACGCCATTGAGATGGTTGTTACCTGCTACGCGGCTGTGGTTGTTTGCAGTTCCTGAAAGCGTTTTCTGGCCCTTTTCCTAAAGCTCATGTCACGTGAGCTCACTCCACATCTTCTTCTGTCCATTTCCTGACCATAGCCAAGGCCAGGCACCGAGCTCAGAGTGAGAAATGGCCACAAATCATGAGATCCATTCTCTGGAGAAGACAATCTAATGACTCATCTTTTTTCTCAAATTTAATTATTTTTTTGATACAGAATCTCACTCTGTGGCCCAGGCTGGAGTACAGTGGTGCAATCTCGGCTCACTGTAACCTCTGCCTCCCAGGTTCAAGCGACTCTCCTGCCACAGCCTCCTGAGTAGCTGGGATTACAGGTGCCCACCACCACGCCCGGCTAATTGTTTGTATTTTTAGTAGAGACGAGGTTTCCCCATGGCCAGGATGGTCTCAAACTTCTGACTTCAGGTGATCCATCCACCTCAGCCTCCCAAAGTGCCGGGATTCCACGCATGAGCCACCATGCTGGCCACATCTTTTCTCATTCATTCCCTGACTAGCTTGCTGAGCTTTTTCAAAAACAACTTAGTAATTCTTAGTTCACAGCCAGTTCTACTTATTTCTAGTCCTTTGAGGAGCATAAGCCCAACATGAATTCCATCTTCTCTTCCCAGGTGAGAGCGAGGTCCGCTTACGGTACGAGGGGGCAGGAGACCACACCGGCGGGGATGGACGTTGCTTGGACAAGCTGCAAACCAAAAATTCTAGGGCCATCTTCAGGAAAATCTTCAGGTCTTTCTCCAGTTATGCCCAGGGAAAAAACGTTCCAATCATCATGCACAGAATTTAGGTGCAACCCAGTAGCCTGCCTGTGAGGCCAAGGTGGTGGCATCTGTACTTGCAGGGGACCGGCCTCCTGTTCAGTGCTGTGGCAGGACTGCCCTGGATGCAAAGAGGTCATCTCATTTTAGGGGCGTTTTACTCCATTTTGCCCGGAGCGGGGCTGGATAGGAGCCACCATTTGTTTAGTGAACCCCTGCTGGGGACCAGGAGCCTGGCAGATGTTCTCTCATCTGCCAATCATGACTCCTATTTTAGAGATAAGGAAACTGAGCCAGACAGCTGGGTTCCTTGCTGGGATCCTGCAGTTCTGGCGTGGAGACTGAAAGCACAGATCTCTGACTGGAAGGCCTGTGTTCTTCCCACTCAACGACAAGCTCTCGAGGGCTATCAGGGGGCCTCCTAGAGCGGCTACCAGGAGCTGCCCCAGGGCAGGGCCTCTGGGCAGCCTCAGGCATGACCCAGCACAAATGGCTACACCAGCAGCAGCAGTATCCATGGGAGAGGCAGCTGCCCGATGCCACAGGGCTCTCTGGAGCCAGATGCAAACAGAAGGAATCCCAAGGTCCTATACTTCCTTCCAGGTGCACCTTAGAGCACCTTCCTAAAGGTCTTTGGTGTAACAGAAGACGAAGGCCAGGTCTTGGGATTTATCCAGCACACCTGAGGCAAAACCTGGGTCAGATTGTGCACACCTGAGAAGGGTTGTGAGCCCGTTCATATCCTGATGAGCTGCAGGCAGGGAAAACAGGCTCGTGACTCCTCGAGGTGTGACGGGAAAGAGAACAGGGCCTGAGTCAGCCCACTCTGCCTGCCCAGTGATGCACAGAGACACAGCATTGAGAACATAGGCTCAGACGATAGAACAGAACTGAGGTGGAAGCTAATGGGGCAATCCATCCTCACGTCCATTCCAGAAACGGAAAGTGACTGCCTTATAACTGGACACTGACCCAGTGGGCCAACCAGATGGACTGCAGAAAGCTAAGAAAACCACCAGGCCAGGAGCAAATGATCAAACATATCTTTAGTAGGACATTTCCACTGTTAATAGCAAACACCTGGGTCCCAGAACACGGCCATCCGCATCACATTATAATTCATGGTCTTGTGAACTTTGGCCTCTGCTCCTGAAACCAATTAAAGTGCAAATATGATTTCTCAGAATTTTTAATAAAGACGCCAACTGAGCTCTGGTCAGTTGAGACAAGTACAAGAGGCTTCTGGATGTGACCAGAAAGCAGGCTTTTCACTTCTGAGTTAGGATGGCTGCTTCCTCCTGAACCAAATCCCGAAAGGCCAAGAACCCAGGAGCAGGGGAAAACAGTGTCCACATTAAAAGGGCCTCAGCCCATCAGAGGCAGTGTATCAGATGAGCTGCTCGGCTTTACTGCAAGAATTGCCTGCTGACTTTGTGTGGGGGTTGTTGGGGGAACAGATTCTTGTAGACATGGACAGATGCAGTGGTTCATAAGGGACAGTGGACATGTGTGAAATGATGCCACCCTTTCTTCCTATCCCAGTAGACAGACCTGCACCGATTACACTAGTTCTTTCTGCTGACTTAGCAAGTCTATAACAGGGTAGAGGCTTCTAATCAAATGTGACAGAAAAAGCAGTCACGGTGGATACCTCCAAGCCTGCCACCAGGGATGAGGTCCGCATGTGCTCTGTCCTTGCCCCATTGAGCAACTGACACTAAAGTTACCACCAGGGCAATGTGGCACTCAAGCATGGGAAAGAGCTGTCCCTCTCAACCCTCCCCATCCTCATGCTTGGGAGCCAAAAGGCTCACGGGGACCCGGTGAAAGGCCAAAGAATGGATCAGGAGCCAGAGGCTGCAGGCTGAGATCCAAAATGACCCTGACCACCTGTGGGCCCTCTGGCCTTCCTGAGCCTCAGTTTGCTCACCTGTAAAATGGAGATGATTGCATCCATTCTTTATTTTCAGGGCTGTGACAATGAAAGGAGATGCCAAAGTTCTTTGTAAACTGGACAGTGGGCCTACAAAGTCTTATGCTTACAACTACTTTTAGATTTGATATTTTTGATCTCTCTCCTCCCACTTTAGCTAAATTAAGCAAAGGCTTTCAGGTGAAGCCACTACTGGAAAGACTCTACGTTTGCAAGCAAATTTTTCCCCTCACCCAGGTCTCCATGGAGAATGTACAGAAAAACGGTGGACTCTGTCTCCTATTTATCTGGGTTTTCTTGGCTCTATTTTGTTTTTGATTTTATTTTCTTCTATTTATTGTATTATGTCTATTATTGTAAACTATTGTAAATCCCTTGTAGAATGATGTGGAATAAACAAAAAATGAAAATGCTGCTGCTGTACTTGCTAGATTGAGTACAAAAGACAGTAGCCCCAGAGCCTCCTCTCCAGAGGTTTAGCCATTACACAGATGGGGAAGAGAAAGCCTCACTCTGCACTTATCTAACTGTGCTGTACTCACCATCACTCTCTCCATCCACCCACCCAGCCAACATTGATCCATCTGTCCATTGTACCATCTATCTATCCATTATCCATTTTCCACCTACCCATTATCCATTCATCCACCTATCCATCTACCTATCATCTATATCCATCTCTCCATCCTTCCTTCTTTCCATCCATCCATCCATGCATCCATCATTCCACCCACCATTATCCATTCATCCACTAACCCATCTACCTATCCTCTATTTACCTATGCTTCCACCCACCCACCCGCTCATGGATCCTTTCAGTCAAGCAGTATTTATTGAGCTCTACTACGTGTCAGGCACTATTCTAGGTGCTGGGGTTTCAGCAATAAACAAAACACAAATTCCCGACCTTGTGGAGCTGAAAATGAGTCCTTTTAGATACTGTCTGTTGTAGAGAAGTCCAGAAATTACCCTTTACTCCACACTGTGGCCTCTGTGCCTGGCAAGAGGAGGAAGCCATGGGGGTAAGTGTGTGGGAGGGGGATTGTGAGATTGGCAGGATTTCAGCTGAAATGTTTTCACACACGCTCTATGACAAATAAAATGCTGGGTTAACGAGCCAGTGACAGGAAAGAATTCTCTGCTGTTGGAACATAAATTAAAGGAGGTTTGCAGAATTGAATGGCTTAAAAATGGGGCCACCTCCCACCTCCCAGAGGTTGCACAGGGACACTGCTCTGTACTGAGGCAGATTTAGTCCTCACATAAAGCCCAGATGTGCTCACGGCCAATTCCATGTGTCAAACACACCGGGAAGCCACTTGACTTCATGTCCAGGGGCTTCTACTTGGTTTGATCTGAAAAAATGCAAATATAATATGGGTATATTTGGCCAGGTGTGGCGGCTCACGCCTGTAACTTTGGGAGGCTAAGGCAGGTTGATCACTTGAGGCCAGGAGTTGAGATCAGCCTGGTCAACATGGTAAAACCCCATCTCTACTAAAAATACCAACAATCAGCCAGGTGTGGTGGTGCATGCTTGCAATCCCAGGGAGGCTGAGGTACAAGAATCACTTGAATCCAGGAGACAGAAGGTGCAGTGAGCTGAGATCAGGCCAATGCATGCCAGCCAGAGTGAGGCTCTGTCTCAAAAAATAAAATATAAAATAAAATAAAATAGCATGGATGTAGTCATGCCCATCTCATTAAGTTCAGCTATGGGCCAAGTGCAGTGGCACACGCCTGTAATCCCAGCACTTTGGGAGGCCGAGGCAGGTGGATCATTTGAGGTCAGGAGTTTGAGACCAGCCTGACCAACATGGTGAAACCCCATCTCTACTAAAATACAAAAATTAGCTGGGCGTGATGGCGTGCACTTGTAATCCCAGCTACTAGGATGGCTGAGGCAGGAGAATTGCTTGTCCCGGGAGGCGGAAGTTGCAGTGAGCCAAGATCACGCCACTGTCCTCCAGCCTAGGTGACAGAGCGAGACTCTGTCTCAAAAGAAAAAAAAAAGCTCATCGATGAAACAGGACACCGTGAACGCAATCCTCCAGGGTCAATGTCAGTTTGTCTGCATTCATTCCTCTAAATTGGATATTCAAGGAGCAGTGGTCACGTAGAATCAGCCTCCCGAGCTTGACCTCTGTTTTGTGTCCAGCTTAGCAGGGGAGGACAATTCTACCTTGGGCAGCGGCTTTTAGTATTTTAATGGCATTAATTGCGGACAAATTCCTTCATTTCCCAAGGATTAATGTCTAATTACATGGAGAGGAAACAAGAACAGGCTGTATACTGATGCGCCCTTCTTGAACTGTTTTCAAGAATCCCTCCTGCCAGTTGGTTTTTCCTATGATAATGTCAGGGTACAGCTGGCTCCATTACTCTGGCTGATTAATTAAATTGATTCTGACTAGTATTCATCTTACCAGAGTTTCTCATTCTGTAACTGTTCCTTTTTTTTTTTTTCTCTCTCTCTCTGGATAAAGATGTCCATTTTTTCACCTAACACTTTGAGGAAGGAAATGAAAATTTTCTTAAACTTTTCATTGAGAAAAAAAATTATCACTTTCAAATGAAGAGCTGAGATGGGAAAATAATTTCCTCCAATTCCATCTTGGCAAAATTCCGGTATGACAAATGTATTTTATGCTCTCAAACGGCACCCCAAAGTTCGAGGGAGAATTCTAATCACATGTATTGTGTCCTGATTTTCAGGAAAAGCATGTTCTACAAAGTGTGGACTTTCCGGCTATATTGAATTTCTGTCACTTCCAAAGCCCCCAGGAGATTTTTTCACTGAAAATTGCAGTTCATTTTATCCGCTCAAAACACCTTTTCAGGCAGAAATCTCTTCCAAGAGAAATCCAGTTTTCCCACAGTTGGAGCTAGGAATTTTCAGGGAGAGGTCTGCCCAGCCTGTATTTAATTCTACCAAAATCAGTTTAGACTAGACTCTATTCCAGGATATCTTCTCTGCCTACTGCCTTTTCTAACCTTTGCTCCCTGTTTGCAATAGATTATTTTTGTCACTTTTTAAAAGATGTGAAATGGTACTATGGTTATGTTTAGATTTTTCTCCTTGTCTTTTAGAGGCACACACTGAAATAACTTCTGGAAGATGCTTGATACCCAGGATTGCATAAGTGGATTGGATGGAGTGCCCTGCAGTGAGGTCCCTGAAGTGCAGGACCCTGCATCGTGTTTCTGGGCCCCCAGCGAATCTGCTCCCCAGGACCTAGCTCACAGAGGGTACACAGTAAATACTAGTTGAGTAAATGAGTGGCTTTGCTCTGGCTGGTGGCCAGCTGCTCGTCTGTTGACCCTATTTCCTGCAGTGAGCTTGTCCTGAGTCAAGGACAGGGCTGCTGTCATCTCTGCTGTCATTAGAGAAGGGTGAGGCTGGGCGCAGTCTGTTACACCTGTATTCCTAGCACTCTGGGAGGCCAAGGAGAGCAGATCACTTGAGGTTAGGAGTTTAAAACCAGCCTGGCCAACATGATGGAACCCCTACTAAAAATACAAATAAAATTATCTGGGTATGGTGGTGCATGCCTGTAATCCCAGCTACTCGGGAGGCTGAGGTGGGAGGATTGCTTGAACCCAGAAGGCAGAGGTTGCAGTGAGCCGAGATCGTGCCACTGCACACTCTAGCCTGGGTGATAGGTAGAGACTCTGTCTCAAAAAAAAAAAAAAAAAGGCTGACCTTGGGTGGAGGCCACTCAGACCTGGGGGCACATCTGGTTATGTTCCATGTCCAGGCAGCTGGGTAGCAAGTAGATGTACCACAAATGTGTCCCAAATGGAATTAAATAGAATCAGATGAGCCAATCATACATGCTTGTGGGGAGGTAGGCTGACAACACATTCTCCTTGAACGTGGTTATTTGATCTGGGTGTAGAGTGCAGAAGGTCCGACCTCAGCTTCAAGTGAATGATTTGCACCCCGGGAGAGCAGGGGGTAACCCTCATTTGCTTATTTTCTCATCCTACATTATCCTCAGTACATAACACACTGCCCCTACTCCCAGTCAGCAGCTGGGGACACGCTCCTCAGTTGAAGTCATTTGCCAGTATAGACCCAGCAAAACCCAGACAAACTCCTGACTTCAGCATCAGCGTGGCAACTGTGGTTGTCTTTTTCAGATACAACAATTCTTTTCAGATACACACAGAGAAAATGTGGAAGTGCTCTTTGGTGGCTCTCTGACAGAATCCTTAAGGGATGCTCACCATAGGAAAAGGTAAAAGAAATCTCAAACAAAAAGAAACCTTTTACATCAAGTGTACAAGGCTGGAGAGGGGAGTGTGGAGCATGGCGTGATGAGTGCCTGGCATGCTAACAAAGGGTCCTTCCCCTTCCCGCTTTCCAAATGCCTATGAATTACACGGAAATTAAACGAGAATTGATACACTACTATTACTTGTTCTTCTATAGGAAGAACTTCTTTTTTGTACAGACAGAAAGCCCCTTAACTTGACAAACTACAATATCTCAGAGGCTGCATAGACTCCTTAAAAATAAAGAAAAAAGAGAAATCAGATCATATTCCCGTCTTGCCTAAGAAGCTTCAATGATGTCCCACTGCTCTGCAGATAAGAATCCATGTTCTTACTCTGGCCGACTAGGCTTTGCCGGCTCTAGTTCCTCCATTTCTATCCAGCATCACTTCCCTCCAGCCCCCCACAGTCCTGAGGCTCCTGGCAGCAAGGGGTCCCCACAGTGCCCATGGGCCCATGGTGTCCTGCACCTGAACTCCCTTCCTTCCATGCTTTGCAGGCTCTCCAGCCCTCTCTTCCTTTTGGTCTCCCCCAAACCCCCACTTAAAGTGGGCTCCCCTAGCCCACGTTTCCTCTCTTTGTCCTCTTCTTTTGCTTCCTTCCAACCTGCAATTCATTATTTTTATTTATTTATTTTTTAAATAGAGACAGGGTCTTGCTAAGTTGCCCAGGCTGGTCTTCTTGAACTCCTGGTCACAAGCAATCCTCCTGCCTCCGCGTCCCAAAGTGCTGGGATTACAGGCATGACCCACTGCACCTGGCCCAACCTACAAGTTTTAAATTTTCCATTTTTCAGTTGTTTTCCCCATTAGAACACCAGTTCCATGAGGGCAAGATGCTTGTCCTGTTTACGGTTGTGCCCCTAACACCTATCAGTGTGTAACAGGGGCAGGTGCAGATTCACCTGCCCTGCCTGAGGAGATGGCCCTATTCTTCCAACTCTCATTTAACAGAAAACTTTCTGCAAAACAAAGGGGGATCTGTAACAGTAATTTTTTGAATGTTAATGTTGCCTTTTTTCCTACTCTAGGAAGTGACATTTACTATTATGCTAAATATTCTTTCCTGGGGGTGTTCAAGTGTTTCACAATTTTCTTACTCCTATAAATGCAGCATACGTAGCCCTCACCTCTCTAAGACCAAGGGCTCCAAGCTCATTAATGGATAGACTCAACTGAGTTTAACTCCCACATGAATCCCCAGATACTGCTTTTGCCAAAGAGTCATTTCCAAGACAAGTCTTAAATGTTCAGAGACATAAAACACACACTCACACACACTTAAAGCCTTGCAGTAATTAATGATACAATCCATAAGGAACCCCCCCGCTTCCCCACGACCATCCTGCAATGTGCGGCTGAAGTCACAAGATTCAAGTTGAAATAGGACTCTATCCTAGTATTTGCAGGCCTCAGGTCCAATTTGTCAGTGACAGCAGTTGGTTAATGTTTTCAGAGTTAGGATTCTGGAATGTTTTGATGAAGCACAAACAAGGTATAGAAAGGGATATATATATATATATAGTTACTTGGCTCTTTTTGATTCTGAGATGTTAATATCATTAAAGCAATTACTGATTCACTGAGACTGAAATTAACTGACATCCCCAGGCCTCCATCACGGGTGGGGAGGAGGAAGACAGACGCAGGTTGGTGTTTGGATGTGGGCCAGTTTAAAACGAGCCATCACACGGAAACTAGACATGCTGCTGGGTGACTGCTAAGGGCACTGGAAGTCTTTCCAGCAATGATGAGTAGGAATTCTGAAAAAAGCCATTAACTTTTTGATAGTTCCGACATCTCTGTAAGTTAAGTAATAATAATACCACCTTTGGGGGATGATTTACAATTTACAGACATGTGATCTCATTGAGTCCATTCTCCCACTCTCTCGGAGACACTATGAGGTAAGAGAAACACCACTTTAAGATGATACTGGAGCAGCTGGGGAAACTCTACCATGGGTGATGGATGACCGGGGGTTGGCTGGGCCACTCAACCTCCCCCTCACCGTGGGCTTTTGTGATTAATTCACCTACTTGCTTAGGAAGTTGCTTTCCATCTGAGAAAATTAAAAACACCACTCTCTGGACAGGAATGTGAGATCATAAATGAGAAGCAAATAGAAAAGATTTACACAAAAGCACAAGGTCAGCAAAAGAGAAAAGTCAGAAATTGCTAATATGGTATAAATCAAATAAAGGCTATTAGCAAACCCCTGGTAAGGGGGAAAAAAGCCTTTTAAATGATTTGCTGAGCTCTTAACCATACCATTTCTACCTATGGTGTTCGAATATCTCCGGGGCAATCTGGCTTGCATTCTTCAGCACTGCCACAAAGACTTTCCAACTGAAATAGATTTATATAAAACTATATAGAGTGCTAGAAAATATACTTTGCTATTGTGCCTTCAGAATTATATAATTTTTAGTGCTGTAGAGTCTTCCTCATCTATGTATTCCTTCCCACAAGCACAAGGGTCAAAAATATTTGTTTAATATGTGAACAAGTAAGTGGGCGAATAGACAGATGGAAAGAAGGAGAGAAAGGAAGAAGGAAGGGTGGAAGGGTGGATGGGTGGGTGGATGGATGGATGGATGGATGGATGGATAGAAGGATGGCTGGATGGTAGGATGGATGGATGAAGACCAACTCACTCATCTTACTGATGAGGAATGTAAGAGCCATGGGGTTACTAATCTGCCTATATTATTCTTAAAAATGGTGTGAGAATTGGGACAACCAGATCTCTCCAAGTCCAGTGTTCCCGATCTAGGCTTTCCTCTCTTCCACTGGTTTATCATTAGTTCTAAAACATTAACAATATTAACAATATGATCTTAGTCATAAGGAACCATTTCTGGAGGTCCATAGGCTAATGTATTTGTGCCCATTTGATGAGCTAGGAAATCAGACAGAGAGTGCATTTTCTACGGCTATTGTATGAGTTCACCAAGAGTGAGAAAATACCACTCAGTTGCATGTCCTGCCAAACTCCCTCTCTGAAAGTCACCTGGCGTGTGGCCCAGCATCACTATCGGGGCTTGCGAAATGTTGGACCTTGGCCCAACCTTATTCCCTAAGAAGGAAATCCTCGCCCCAAATGTCCAGCAAACAGTTATTGTGCCTCTGCTCAGACACCTTTAGTGACTAGGGACATATTACTTTTTAGGATGGCCTCCCTTTTGGAGAGACACACTGGTTAGTATCTTGAGTTTTACAATATTTCCTTTCCTATTGATTGGTGTTGGTCTAAGATACTTTCACTTTGTGTACAGATCCTTGGTTTCTGTCATTACATACTCACAGAGCAACTTCCTCAACAAAGTCTTGGTGACTCCCTTGAATTATGCTTAAGAGGCTGGGCGCAGTGGTTCCTGCCTGTATTCCCAGCACTCTGGAAGGCCAAGGTGGGTGGATCATGAGGTCAGGAATTCACGACCAGCCTGATCAATATGGTGAAACCCTGTCTCTACTAAAAATACGAAAATTAGCCAGGTGTGGTGGCGCATACCTGTAGTCCCAGCTACTTGGGAGGCTGAGGCAGGAGAATCACTTGAACCCTAGAGGCGGAGGTTGCAGTGAGCCAAGATCACGCCACTGCACTCTGGCCTGGGTGACAGAGCAAGACTCCATCTCAAAAAAACCCAGTTATGCTTAAGAGAGAACCACAAGCAGAAAGATGCCCCCAAAGGCTCTGCGCAAATGGTGGTGATGAACATGAAGAATCAGTCACTTGCTGTAAGAAGACGACTCCCGATGGCTCACATGAAATGACAATACCCTGATGAGCTGTGTGGGTCTGTCCAGTCCTTCTTTTAAGGGCAACTGAATGCCCTACAAACTATTTCCCAGGAGGCCCAGAAAGCTATTGCTTGAAAAAGTACAGACACATTCTTTAACAATTCCTCCCTCTACTGGGTCTTTTATACTGTATTACTGCATTAGCAGGTATCCCCTCACACCACACTTGTCCCTTGGCCAGCAAGTCTTCACAGAGATGAGTCTTTGGGCTGCTTAGAGCACTTGCCTCTTGCCCCAGTGTCTCCTTTTGGGAAACCCAGAGAGCAAGCTTGGCTAGAATGTTCCAGGAAAGTGTTTATAAGGTTTCAAGGTATAATAAAGAAGATAGCATTGTATCCAGCACACGTTTCCCCTTACTAATGAGAATCTTCTTAAACCAGCACAAAGTTCTAGTTTGGGATAAGCCCTTTAGAGATGTAAGAACACATCCGAATCTCTGATCATTCCATGTTGCATCTGCTTCCACCTCATTGCAACACTACAAATAATGAAACTTTCTTGCTGTTTTCTGGTTGAACCAAGTCTGGAGTTTCAGGAAAGCATAAAATAAGGAAGAGCAACATAATTTACCAAAGCAGAGAAATCATTTCATTTAAGCCTCTAAGATCTGGTAAGGTGACGTGATGTCAGAGGCAGAGACACTACAAACCTCCCAGCTACTAACTCACTTCAGAAACACCCTAGGGCCAACCCCAGGGAAATAAATACCTTCTACTCAGCACTTTCTAAAGACATGTGGCTCATCTCAACTCTGCCTGGTGAGTTTACATGTGGCCCATCTCAACTCTGCCCAGTGAGTTTACATGTGGCCCATCTTTCCTCTGCCCAGGCTTTCAGATGGCCGGTTCCTAGGACTCCCTGGCAGCTGGAGCCATAGGCTCAAATAAAAAACACTTGCCAGGACAGGAAGATAATTTGCAATTTCTAAACACAGACAGCATCCATCCCAACCACTCCTCAAGGAAAAGGTCAGCCCTCATACCATGTAGCATTGCCGTCTGGCTGCCACTGGCTCTCCAGAGTAACACAGGCCACTCTTGCTACTTGGGAAGGAATTCCTTTTTGGAAACTTCCCTGGGTGCTCTGACCAGAAAACCAGGGAAACTTTGACTCATCTGGTTCCCAACACACACTTGAAGCTCTGCACACTCTCAAAGCGGATGGAAGCGATGGTACTTGCCCGGTGGAAGGGTTCATGATGCAGCCTCCTTGCTTAGCTGCTGTTTGACAGCTACAGCCCCTTTCCAGCGTGTCATGATTCATCCCGAAATTGTGGCCCAGCTCATGTGCCAGGGTTACAGCTGCACCAAGGGGGCTGTCTGAATGGTCCTCAAAGAAAACACAAAAGCACAGGTGTATAATTCATATCTTCTTGGCCTTATGTCCCAGACCTCCCTCCCCACAGAGATATACCTTTCATTAACATTTGACTTAATCTAATTCCTTATAAGGGACTAAGGTAAAATGCTATCATTTAAACTTAAAAATAGATAATTTGACATTTCACTGAGCCAATTTGGGGGCCCTTCTGCTGAGGAATGTCTGTATGCCTCACGTATACATGTGTGATTCTTTTTTTACATGACATCTTCAAGGCAGGGTGTCCATCCTGCTTCCTACAATTGCGCCACAACTCTTCCACTGAATGAAGCAAAAAGTCATCCTGTATCCTAGGAAAAGCTCATTCCTTCATGGGCAACAGAAGTATCATTTTACCCTCGATTGAGATGATGCCGATATGAAGTTGATAGGCACAAGCATGCCTTGTGACATTCTAAATGAGCCCTGAGAGGTTGTCATTGAGCCCGCCTCTTTCTGTGTGCTTGGTTGGGGAGGACAGTTGGAAAATTCACAACACTTCACAATAAATCTGACCACACTGAGTCATCTGTTTGAAGAGCCATTCATTTAAAAGTATGATCCAGTTATGTCTTATTCTTGTTGGCCCTTTGTGTTGCCAGGCACACTTTGGAAATGGGAGGTGTCCCGATTCTCTGACTCTTGTGGTCGGGGGTTCACTGACCTTTTGCTTGGATGTGGAAGGCGGCTTCTCCATTCACCAAGCACTACTTGGCTACCCCTAACTTAGTGGATTGCCTGGATGGCTTGGCTCAAATAGATACTAGAAATTAACTAAAGAATATAGTTACTTAACTTTTACAAAGAGAGATTAGTTAATTAGTGCATATGATCTACAGAAAGAGTGCCTATATACAGCATTTCTGAAAAGGTCTATATACCATGGAGAAAGGAAAGAACCTTGCTTGAATCTTGCTTTGTGCTACTTAGGAAAGCAATAAGAGGTTTTCCTAGAGGCTTCCAAGAAACAGTGCTTCTACAGTTTGAACGCTTGTTCCCTCCAAAACGCATGCTGAAACTTAATCCCCATATGGCAGTATTGGACATGGGGCCTTTAAAAAGCGACTGGGTCATGAGGACTCTGCCCTTACAATGTATTAATCCATTCACGGATTAATGGACTAATGGGTTAACACATTAATGGGTTATCAGGAGAGTAGGACCGGCGGCTTTATAAGAAGAGAGACCTGAGCTAGCGCGTGCAGCCCCTTGCCATGTGATGCTCCACACTGTCTTGGGACTCTGCAGAGAGTCCTCACCTGCAGGAAGGCCTTCTCAGGTGTGTCCCTCTATGCTGAACTTCTCAGCCTCTGTAACTGTAAGAAATAAATTCCCTTTCTTTATAAATTACCCAGTTTCAAGTATTCTGTTAGAAGCAACAGAAAATGGACTAAAACAAGTATGATACTGTATTTCAGAGAGCACACTGATACGGTCAGTCTGTGTGAGGCTTCTGGATAGAAGTGTGCACGTGAAAGGCCTGCGGGTTTGTTGACAGTGTTTACAACTAGCCTTCGGTCTAAGAAAACAATGGCATGTCAAGAAACCAAGATATTCTTGGAGTAGATGAAATTCCCAACGAATTACTTTGTTTAGATTTTAGAGTTTCTTGTTGTAGGAAGCTTTACAAATATGTTTCAGGAAATTGGTTCTCAAAAATAACACACCAGTGAAGAGAATATAGTCAGTCTAAGTACATATGCGGGCTGAAGTTAGCAGGCTCTGGCACAAAATTCAAGGACTTCATCCTTAAAAAATATTCTCACTCTGATTCTTTTGTATCATTGAATATCCTGGTTTTTAGTTGCCAGATTATGTTACATTCTTTCACACATCAGTGATTATAAACAGAATGTCTCTTAAGAGACCTTAATAAACAGTTTACGTTTGTAGTAAGAAAAAAAAAACTCTTTATTTATGCTATTAGTATTATTTCCAAACTAAGGCTGTTTTAGGCCAGTTCGATGTAAAGAAATGACTTTAGGTTACTAAAATTAATGATTTGCTCTATTTTGAAAAATAGAGAAATGGCACTACAATCCTATTTTCAGTTTTATGAGGATCCCTGCTGTCTGGTTGTATTGCTTCCTTCCTCTTAGATTTGTGAGTCCTTGAATGAAGCATAGTCACATATGACACCCGTGAATGTAGCTTTAGAGACACAGAAGAAAGTGAGTCTATAACTTACAGGTCTGGTCAAGATGTTGATCATGCTGATTTCATGAATTTTATAGAAATCAAAGGTGCCGAGGCATTTTTATCCTACCTGCTGTTTCTCTTATATGTGGAACGCCTAAGTAATGTGTCTAAGTATGATGTTAACTGCTATCAAATTGCTAAAACGTATTTCCTGATAATTAACTTTGATCTTCACTTGATTCTTATAGCACTGCACATAATTTGTTTCTATTTCCCACTTTCATTTTCCTATATCCTTTTAAAAAATAGGCTTCCCTGTATCCTTTTGAAGAAGGAATTTTGATAAAATGCTTGTATGGAAACAGAGTAAGGGACATAACCTGAAGAAAGCCACTTACTCTGGTGAGATGGGTTATAGGCGCATTTCAGCTCCGCACAGCAGCAGAACTTCCCAGGCTTATGAAGAATTGAGTTTCAGCTCTACAAAAATATTTACGCCAGCTTTAAGTGGCAAAGTCAGTAGCAACTGACCGTGGAACCATGAAACAGAAAATTATTCCGTCTTAAAAATTTACAGTCTACTCTGTAAAAATACAGTTGGGATCTGACCTGAAATGAACCTGGCATCAACAAAAACCAAACTTGCCAAGGACTGCCATGGTGGAGATCACATGCAGGGCATCCAGGTCCACAGAAAACAAGGGAGTCACTTGCTCAAGCCAGAAATCTAGTTAAGTGGGGGCAATCCCTCCACGCAGCTTTGACCCTTAGTGCAGGTTTACATTAATCACCAATCTCTGCACCCAGAGAAGAGGGAAACATTGGTTCTGTATATTCATGAAGAAGATTTGATTAGGCAGTATGTGGAAAGAAAGTAATCGTCAGCAGAACATAACTCCTTACACCCTGTAATACGACTGAACATGCACACACGTTCTGTTTAAAAAACGTGGAGGAACTCAACGGTTTCTTGGGAGGGCAGGGTTCTGTTTGTTTAATGGAGATGGAAGAATGGTCTCTGAGGATACTCCCTGTCTGAGGTCTGGTGCACAGGAGACACTAAATTTTCAGAGCAGGGACAGCATAGGGTGAAAACCTCTCCTTTAATTATCTGATGAAGTGGAGCGCAAGCTCCCTGTTGGGCAAGCCTATCAAAGCTACCTCCCTCCTACATTCATAACAAGCCTCTATCAGTCTTCCCATTTTACTTCCTTTCACAAACATATATAGCCCATATATGACAAAATGATCCTCGTAAAGCAATAAACCTGGGTTTCTGACTTCCAAGAATAAGGTTATTTTAAAGACAAATTGTACACTGGCCAGAAGGTATGTAAAGCATTTGCAGTGGTGAAAAGCTAAAAACCTCAGACTTTGGGCCATTGGGCTTGGAGACAGTACCATCAGAAAACCATTCAAATGAGAACGTCTGGTGAGACCGCAGGGCGTCCCAGCAGCTGCATGACCAGGGCGACCCCAGTGCCCTGGCTCACCCCAGTGCTGGGAGGAATTCCTGGTTTGGAAAGTCCCAGTTGAAAATGTTTCTCCAAAAGAGAGGTAGGCTTGCCTCTGCTGAGCTATTTTACATGCCCGCCTTTCCTGTGTGCAATTTGCTTTTAAATAGTCCCTAAAATACTATGGGATATATAAAATTATAAATACAGCTACAGTAAAAATAGAGTTAAATCTAAAAAGCATTAAAGGAAAGGATCTATCTTCACAAAGTCTGATCAAAGTAGTGACTTCCTGGGGAATCATTAATAAGGGGAACTAGCTCCTGATGCCCTTGGCTTACCATGACAACTCCCCCAGACTGTTCCGCCGTGCACATGCTCATGATTGGGGCCATGCCGATGGTGGTTCCTTGGAAATAAACCCCACTAGGAAATAAAAGAGAGGGCTTTCTTTAATCAAATTAGAATGGGGGCATTCTCTCATATTTAAAAATTCTGTTGGACACTCCTACAATAAAATATGCAAAAATAAGAATAGCAACATGAGGGTATATTCACATGTGATTTTATCATTTTTTCACTGAAAATTTTATTTCTGCAGTGATATCATGGTTCCATCATGTTTTTAGAGTTTTGTTTTCAAGACTCAGACGACAACTAGTTATTACATTGTACTTATGAGTTGTATCCTGCCTATTTCCTAATGGGCTGTAGGAAGCTGCTCCATTTAAACAATGTCTGCTGAGGGAAAGGCTGAAAATAGTCACAGAGAGTCACTGTTAACTAAAAGAAATGCATTAGGTGGTTTACTAGATTTTCACTGTAGCTTAAGTGCTTTCCTGGGTAATTTACCACAGTTCTTCCAGAAACCCAAACTCCTACAACACCTCCTGCTAAGATAGCTTGCAAAATTGAAATTGGCAGAAAAATTATCAACCCTGGAGCTAGTGTAGAACAGGTGAGCACCCACAAAGCCTCGTCACCTGCAAGGGGACTTCGTGGCTTCAGTGCTGTTGTCCTTCTGTCTGGAATCTTAACCTAATCATGAATCTAATGACACCAAGGGCCTGTTGAACACAAATGCTGTTAATTCCAACCTCATACATGAAAAAAGAAACACCGTATTAGTTGAATTTCCTTTAAAGGAGTCAAATGACTTACCAATACTATCTTGGCCATGTATGTATACAGAGATATTGATTGAAAAGTTAGATATTTTAGCTATGGTCAATTGAACAGAAGGTGATAAGTGTATATAAAACCTTCTCCCTCCCTCCCTCCCTCCTTCTCTCCCTCTCTTTCTCTCTCTCCCTCTCTCTCCCTTCCTCCCTGGCTCCTTCCCTCTCTATCCACCTATCCCGCTAATATTTATAGTAGTAGAAGTTTCAGTCCTTATTTACATCTATATAGACTATATAAACAGATACAATTATACATGTATATAAATGAGGTTATATAAGATGATAATTTATTCCCAGATGTTCAAGTTGGACAGACTCCATTTGGGAAAAATATCAGAACACTCTGACTCAAAATATATAAAATACACTTTTAGTCATTCAAGACTAATCAATGCATAAAATGTGAGGCAACCACAAATATTCAAGGGTGGGGGCAGGGGGAACCCTGTGAAAATGGCCAAAGTAAATTATCAAGGAATGCCAACAGCCTCAGTTCAGATGTGGGCATTTTCTAAAGTGGCAATGGGATAGGACTGGTTTTTTTTTTAACTTTCCATAAATGTTCAATAGCTACATTGGGTTTCTCAAAGGAAAGAGTCTCTGTCCCAGAAGCTTTCGTTTCTGTGATATGTCACATGACAACAAAAGAATAGGGGCACAAAGTGTTTAAAGATTTAAATAAAAATTTGTTGCTTCTAGAAACATCTACTTCATACTAATTTAGATTGATGTAAGATTGTTCCTTTTTTGGGCCGGGTACGGTGGCTCACGCCGGTAACCAGCACTTTGGGAGGCCGAGGAGGGCAAATCATGAGGTCAGGAGTTCAAGACCAGCCTGGCCAACATGGTGAAACCCCATCTCTACTAAAAATACAAAAAATTAGCTGGGCATGGTGACAGGTGCCTGTCTCAGCTACTGGGGAGGCTGAGGCAGGAGAATCACTTGCAGTGAGCTGAGATCGCACCATCGCACTCCAGCCTGGGTGACAATGTGAGACTCTGTCTCAAAAAAAAAAAAAAAAAGAAAAGATTGTTCCTTTTTTAAAAAGTATAAAGAAGGCATCTGTAACATCCCACCAATTTTTGTGCTATAATAGAACTATGCGTTCCCTTAGTTTATCATCTTCAAGTTCATCACGCTGACATTTTCCTCTTTATTCTTGCCTCTCTTAGTAGAGTGGAGACTGCTAAGAGCTGGGAGATTTCCAGTGTTGGTCACCATTGCGTTTGGTCTGTAACAGGTACTCGATGCACATTGATTTAAAGAGGGTACACAGGGTTAATCTGCTATACTATTGGTATTCTCGGATCTAGAAAACCAAAGAGTAACAGCCAAAACAGGACGGGGAGTGAAGTCTTTTTTCCCTCCAGGAATCTGACAATATTCACTTAAAGTACTGTCCTGAGATCTTGTATCAACACACATTTTCCACTAATAATGATGAGCCTTTAGAAACAGGCTACTCAGGACAACGTTACATCACGGCTAAAATCAGAAAAATTGGCATAGAGGAAAATGTCCAGGTTCTGGAAGAAGGAAATGAGAATTCTGTAGAGGGACAGGTTTCCCAGGGTGTTCAGAGGGACACTTTCCTTTTATTTTTATTTTTTGAGACGGAGTCTCACTCTGTCGCCAGGCTGGAGTGCAATGGCACAATCTTGGCTCACTGCAACCTCCAACTCCCTGGTTCCTGCCTCAGCCTCCCAAGTAGCTGGGATTACAGGCACAAGCCACCATGCCCAGCTTATTTTTGTATTTTTAGTAGAGATGGGGTTTCACCATGTTGGCCAGCATGGTCTTGATCTCCTGACCTTGTGATCTGCCCACCTCGGTTTCTCAAAGTGCTGGGATTACAGGCGTGAGCCACCGCACCCAGCTTCAGAGAGACACTTTCCTAACAGACCTTCAGTTTCAGGTGATGGTGGCATCTCCCCACTGGTGTGAGCTGAGAAGCCCCCTTGTACACGGCAGTGTGCTCTGCAGAAAGGTGGCAGCTCTGGGGCTGTGCACATGAAACTAAGGGCTTTGTCGAGGGAACTCTTTTTAAGCAGAAGGAGATGGAACTCCCTACCTGATAAGCTGCGCGTTGTCATGGGATTTGCGAGGTAGAAGCTTCATCTTCCTCCAGTCCAGAAACTCATGGAGGCTGGTGAATGGGTCCTGGCTTATGGAGCATTTGTCGACGTCATTCCACACTTCCACGCCGACCAACACGACCCGAATGTTCAGTGGTCTGTAAAACTGGGCGAACAGGCAGAACTGGCATTGGGGTTGGGATCACATTAATGAAAACTCGAAACGAAAATCATAACAGGTTTGCATTGTTTGAGGTTCACTGACACAGGTGAGAAAAAGATCTCTGTGCTCTTTGATTCCTGTGGCGTTGGAATTTTAGAAATATTTGCAGTGCCTAATGCAAAGTGATGTGTTAACTAGGTTCTCGAAGGCTGACCAATTAGATGCTAAAGTTATTAGCATCTAATAACTTTTGCACTGTCTACCCGCATTTGTATGGAGGCACACATTTCAAATGACTCATCGGTGATTTAAAATGTACATACAGATGTATATTACAGCTAAAGACGGCCAGTTAATATCCACTGCGAGTGAAACAATAAGTGAATTAGGATCTTTCAGACACTTCTGCCAAGGAAAATATCTTGTTCATTTTGAGCAAAACATTCTGCCTATGAGTTACTGAAAATGAATCTGTATTAATTTTTCAGCAAAGTCTCAGCTTTGACCCACGCTATCATGTTCTGTCACCTATAATCAACCTAGAGGGTTGTAATTAAATGAAGAAGTCAATATCTTTCAGAATAATAAAGGCATACACAGAGCCCTTCTACACGAACATTAATGACCATCCTTCTCCTTCCCACAGCCAACCCTGTGATGGAAAGATCTGTTAAGTGAAGACCCTCTTTTATGGGCTTGTGAAACAAAGCATCAGGTACACCACTGAAAGCAAGACTTCTCACCCCCGCTGCCTGCCCCCATCACCTTTGGGTGTTCCTGACTTCAGCCCATACCTGACTACACCTACAGGCAGGTAGTCCTGAGTCAGAGCGCGGAAAAGCTACTCCTCTGGGGCTAAGGGATGGCTTTGTCTCATAGGAGCTCAGAGGGCCAGGATGAGTAGTCAGCATAGAGGTATGACCTACTCATTGTCCTCATATGCATCACATAGACAAAAAGATGGCTTTGTGTTCATGGTTGAGGGGGCGAGGACATGGTATCACCTGGTTGGCTGTTAAATCTTTCAATGCCCCTGGTGTATGAGGCAGCAGACAGGGAGAAAACCCTCATCTTCTGAGACCCCAGGTAGCCAAGGAGAAAAGGGTGGCTAGTGATAACAGCCAAAGCCGAGCACCAGATGAGAGCAGGCCTTATTCTCAGTTGCTAGAAGCATCTGGCCAATGAGTAACAAAACTTATAGAAGTTCTGCATTTGCTAACTAAGCATCATCCTAACATGGTGAACTAAAGTACAAAACGCTCCTCAAAGTTGAACATTTGACCCTAGATTCTAACCCACATAAAGCGAGCTCATCTTTTCCCTTGCTGGTCCCCACAGTCATCTGGCGAGCACTGGGTTAGCAGAAGATATGACTGCGTACAAACTGTATCACAGAATATATGCTGATTGCATTGGTCCAACTTGGTTTCAAACAGATCACAGTTACAGACATTACATTAATGAGTTAATGAGACAATTACAACACAGCCCAACGGTTTGTTTTCAGTCAAGAATTGCATGGCCCACGCTACCTACTTGCACACTCCCAGCCCAGGCTTCCCTGGCAAAAATAAGTTCCTGGCCCGCTCTTGAACTCTGAATGCACGTTTGGCTGCTGTCCACTGAGAAATTACATTTTCAGCTCTATTGTGTGCAAAGGTAACAGTGATCAGAAAGCAGCAACGGAGGTGATCCAATGCTGATGCTTACACCGGCTTGCTAGGAGGTGTCCTTAGGGTCAGATGCCTTGCGTGGGCTCAGGGTTGTCATCTGGGAAGGAGACACTAGGTTTGCCTCCCAGGAGCGTTGTATGGAGGCAGTAATGGAGGTCTGCAAAGGCTAATTGTCATCATTTCTCAGTGCTAGGTTTGCTGTTTTCTAATCAAGGAGCTTTTCATGCTAATGATGGGTTTTACATTTCTATCTACTAGGCCTCTCAACCGCATCCTTAGAACTGATTTCTCACTTAGTAGTAATATAACCAGACGACCTCCCCTCTCCAAAATTAGTGCCATTGTTGGACTGTCATATATGCTAAACTCACATCAAGTCATCATACACGATGCTTTTACTGCCTGCTCTGAAAGTTCTTTCCAGGGCTGCTGATGGGTTCCTTTTGATTCTTCCTAATAATAGCCACCATAGCTAACGTTCAGTGAGCATCACTGTATCCCAGGCAAGATGCCACGGTGGTTTCTGTGCTGTCGCTTAATCCTGAAAACAACTCTGTGAGTCAAGAATTATTATTATTTCCATTTTATAGCCAAAGGCATGCAGGCTTGGAGAAGCCAGGTGACTTAAGATTGCAACTACATAGCTGGGGTGGGAACACAGGCCAGCTAACCCTGACACTCATGTTTGAAACCACCAGGTCACACTGCCCTCTTCTGTGAGTGCTAAGACTCCCTTCCAAGATGGCCCACTGTGACCCCAGGCCCGGAGAGAAGCTCATGGGCCTCTGCTGTACAAATGGAGCTGGGCAGCTGCCTGCCTGACGTATGAAGCCCAGAACATATGTGGACACAGTCAGAGACCCAACTGAAGCGATTCACCTGTTTACAAAACAGCAACACATATTTGCTTGCCTCGTGCTGTGGGCTGGGTCTGGCAGCGGCAGAGAAAGCAAAGATTAGAATGCCCTTGTCCTTGCCACCCAAATGCTCAGAGGTCACCACGGGCTTAAGGCATGGCACACTGATCTGTTAGTTCCGTTAACTCCAACAGAGTGAACTGCCAAGCAGTGGTGCCCATAGGAAGTCCTGGAGTGCTGCACTGGAGGCTTTCGGGAAGAAACAGTGAGGTGGAATCCCCTGGGGTCCAATAAGGGAATCTGCATCCTTCAGGCAACTGGTCTGTGACAGGAGGGGAAGAAATCTGTCACACGAGTGAAAATACCCTAAGAAATTAAATACCCAGAGGCTGGGCCTGGTGGCTCCCGCCTGTAATCCCAGCACTTTGGGAGGCTAAGGTGGGCAGATCACTTGAGGTTAGACCCTTGAGGCCAGCCTCAAACGTAGTGAAACCCCATCTCTACTAAAAATACAAAAATTAGCCAGGCATGGTGGTGGGCACCTGTAATTCTAGCTATTCGGCTGAGGCTGGAGAATTGCTTGAACCTGGGAGGTGGAGGTTGCAGTAAGCCGAGATCACACCGCTGTGCTCCACCCTTGGAGATACAGTGAGACTCTGTATAAAAAAAAAAAAAAAAAAAAAAAAAAGAAGAAGAAAGAAAATAAATTAAATACATAGGAGATGAGTCCTTTCAGAAGCAGGTGCCTGAATTTGCAGCTGGCAGCAACTTCCTAATGAATAAGAAGGACAGATCGGAGGCGAGGGTGAAAGATGCAAACCCCACAATAGCTCCATTGGCAAGTGCACTCCCCAGGCTCCTACGGCAATGTAATGAGGACCTTGGGAAAATCCAGTGTCTGGCCCAGAAGCGTGAGTGTCAGACAAGACTTCCGTGTTTCACTTACGGGGCATTTCCTGAACATTCGAAAACTTCACCTTCATCACTAAACCACTCCTCTGTCTTCTGGTCTGAGATGTCCTCCCTCTCCACGCAGCCAGCAGTTATTAATTTAGAATGGTCCAGGAGAGCCAAGACTTCAGCAAACGAGGAAACTGCCACTGGCACAGTCATTGTTTTCTGGGCTGAGACACTTCCACTTACAGAGTTGAAAAACTGAAATTTAGAGAATTGTGTAACAGAGCTGGGAGTTGTCTGTTAATAGACTTGGAAGCACCGAGTCTCCCAGGGAGCCTGGGTATCTCCTCCAAGGCCTTTGGAGTCTGCTGGGCATAGACAGGGATGCCAGGGCCAGGGGTAGCTGTGTGCTCAGCAAATCGGCTCTCTCCCTGCCAGAAACGCAAGAACAGCCAGACTGCCAAACTCCATGGGGTCCGTTAGGACTTTGCCGAGGCACAGTGTTCTTTAATTACCAGTGCAAGTTATTAACAAACCCCCAATTGCTCGTTTTTGGTTTTGCAAACTGAAGCAAGATATAACCTGGAATAAATGGGAAGAAATATAAACACAGAGGACCCAATCACATCCCTTTTTAAAATGGGGCTTCAGCAATTTCCAGTTTGGGTTTAATAGGGTTTATCATTTCCTTTTGCTCCTGAGGTCTAAGAAGAGCTCGTGCTCTCTCCTTGTTGGACAGCCTGAGGCATTCCGGGCAACGGTGCAACTCGCTCACCTTAGAGTGGCACCTGTGCTCCCAGCTCAGGCTCTGAAGCCGCCCGCCCTCTAGGCCAGTGCGTCTCAGTCCCACCTCAGCCCTGCGCCAGTCAATCAAATCAGAATCCCTGGGCCAAGGTATGGGAATCAATATTTCAAAAAGTAAACATATAAACAAATAACCAAACTCCCCGCAGGGGTTCTAATGCCCAGCCAAGACTGAGGCCCAGTTCTAACAGCTGTGCTATCTTTGGTGTCTCCTCTAAGACCCACCCTTCATCCCCCTGCCAGGACTTGCCTTTCACCAGGATTCTCCTGCACCCAGACTTTGGGATGAAGCTGAATCTGCAAAGAGTAACTACTGAAAACACATCAACAGGCAAGGGTTGCCAGGGAGTTTGAACTGCTTCAGAGGTGGACAAGGGCAATATCATCCCAGGATATCAATGGCCATATGGGTTTTTCTGACTTCCAGAAATTTCCATCCAGCCATAGCCTCTCTCTGAGTGGCAAGCCCAGATCTCTGACTGCTCAGCATGCCCTTCAGAACTCCTCTTCCTGCTCTGGCTTTCCTTGGGTCTGAAGTATCATCTACCTGCCTCTTCACTTCAGTGAAACTGGCGGTCATGTGGTCTCCCACTTGCCCTTAGCCTCTGCTTGGTCATCATGAGGTCCTGAGACTCACAGCAGGTGGAGCAGAGTCAAGGCCAAGAGCCCCTGCTGGGGGTCAGTGAGACTATATCTCATCTCTAGTCCTGTAAATGACTAACCTCTGCCCATCTCAGCTTCCTCTGCTTTAAAAATAGAAACAGGCTGGGTGCAGTGTTTCATGCCTGTAATCCCAGCACTTTGGGAGGCTGAGGTGGGTAGATCATGAGGTCAGGAGTTCAAGACCAGCCTGGCCAAGATGGTGAAACCCCATCTCTACTAAAAATACAAAAATTAGCTGGGTGTCGTGGTGGGTGCCAGTAATTCCAGCTACTCGGGAGGCTGAGGCAGAGAGTTGCTTGAACTCGGGAGGCAGAGGTTACAGTGAGCCGAGATCCCACCACTGCACTCCAACCTGGGTGACAGAGCGAGACTCTATCAAAAAAAAAAAAAAAAAGGAACAATAGCATATACCTGAGAGCATATGCAAAGCACTCAGAGCCTGGCACACAGTAACTGCTAAAAAAAAGTAACCAAGAAACACATCCCTTCAAGCATCTCTCAATCCTTGTCCTTCTCACATCCCTACTTCCCCTGCCCTGGGTCAGGCCTTTATCATTTCTATGCAGTAGGCTCCTCCCAGCCCAGTTTGTCTTTGGTTATTCCACTCTCCACACTAACTGCAGGAATATCTTTCTACAATCCCGGGCTTCTCTCCCCTGCTTAAAAACATTCACCTAGCTCTCCATTCACTGCAGAGTAACATCAAGATGGCTTTGTAGAGCAGCTGCGGCCTTGAGCGCTCTGAATCTTTGCAGCTTCATCTCCTCCTGCCCTAGCTGGGTGTGTATGCATTTGCATACAGTAAGAGCATGCATGTACGTAAACACACATCATGCATGCAGGCCATACGCATGTATGAACACACACATGAACAGACATAGGAACACACATGAATGTACATACACACGAATCACATATATGTCCACACCATACATACTCCCTCTTCTGCTCTGCTCATGGTGGAACTGAACTTACCTTTTAGGATCCTCTCCCTGCAAAGACTCTCTGACCCCCAGAAGAAGTAAGTGATTCTCTTCTGCATCCCCATAGACCTTCATTCATAGCATGGACCTAGTTCCTAATGCCTCGGACCACGCTACGTGGGTTGCATGTCTGCTTCCCTACATAGCCTTGACATTCTCAAGTGGAGGGACCACATCTGATTCATTCTGAATTCTTGATGCAGAGTACATAAGGCCTTGCAATACAGAGCCGAATTTCTGGAAGGGCCTTGCCTTCATTCTTCGAAAAACTTAGAAAGCACCATTCAAATCTAATCAGATTGCTTGGAAACAAGGGTATCATGAGGTATCCTCACAAACCCTTATGTGTAAAATCTGCTGTTTCAGAGGATCATGGCTGTGAAAGGCTCAGCCATGACCAGATTCCTTCTCACAATGTCCCTGCAGACAAGAGACTCAGTATTGCTGAGAGGTTGTGATTGCTTTAGGACAGCATTTGCCATCTACATAGCACATGAGAATTGCTGGGGACCTTCTGAAAATTCTGAGGTCTAACCTCCCCCTTTCCCTACCCCTTGAAGGCAGCAATGCTTTTGGAAGCTTCCCCGGCAGCTCCAATGAGCAGGGCATATGAGAAGCCTATTTTAGGCTGAGGGTCATCAGCATCCAACAGCCAGCATCCTCTCCAGCAGGATGTGATGAGGAAGGACAGGTGGTTTAGACAGAGAGCACTGCCATTTTCTCTGCTGGCCCACGGTGTGAGCAGTAGTTAGTGAACAAGTACCCCAGGAGGAGAACCCGGTTTCCAGAGGCTCCTCCAGCAAGGAAATAGTCATTGTGAAAGGTGAATTTCTGACCTGTTTGTTCCTGGTGAGGGATTTCCCAATAACTGATTGAGCTGAAAGTGAACTTTTGTGTCTCAGGACAGTGAAGCCTATGGATTCTTTATAAATGCAAGCCCAGCCTCAGGGTTACATTGGTACAGGGCTACAGTCGTGGAGATAGATTAAAGGGGCCTGTGAGATCTATCACTGGAAGATCTGGGAGAGGCCTGGCTCAGGAGCAATCCAAAGGATCAGATGGACTCTGCAGGGACTCTGGAGTTAACTGGGGAGTCCAAAATACCCTCAGACTGGTGTTCCACCTGGCCAGAAGAGAGCCTGGAGGAAGACGTGTCCCCAAGGCCACTAGAGTCCAGACAGCTGTGGTTTGGCATCTCCTGAAGCTGCCCCAGGACCCAGCAATTACACATCCAGAGGACAGGAAACTGAATTCCAACCCAAGGCCCAGAGGCAGAACCTCTTCTCCTTGCTAAGTCAGATGAGGTCCCTCAACCTCCTTTCCAAACATTTACATGATCAGAATGATTTAACTACCGAAAAAGAACTTACCTTGTCAACGTGATTAGCAATCTCTATTAATCGCTGTTTAACTTTTTCCAGGTCTTTTCCTTGCCTCTGAAACTTAATAATTTTAAATGTCAGCATTAATACCAGCAAGAATATCAATCATGTCTCATATTCCCGGCTCCTGGAAATGTAAAGTCTTGGGATTTTATAAACCACTGGGGACCTGCCAGTTTACGGTGAAATGAGCTTGCATCCTGCTGAATAACTTTCTCGGCTGGAGACTCCCTGAAACTCCCTGAAATTTGCCTAAGCCAAGTGCTCACAAGACAGCAACTTCTGCAATTTTCCAGCCTCATAAATGATGGAGGCAGTGACATGTTTTGGCAAAGAGGAAACAGACAACTAGAAGTCAGTCCAAGGCCATTTTTCATATCAACAACTTGATTTTAACTTCCTGAGAAATTTTCTTTATATTTGTTTTTAAAAATTAAAAAGTAAAAGTAATAGAAGCTCATGACAACTCGTCAAACAATACAAAAGAGAATGGACAAAAAAAAAAAAAATCAACGAATTCCCCATTCTCCTCTCCAATCTGACCTACAGGAATGGGAATCGTTTTCTGAAACATAGTCAAGCCTGTTTCATTCATATGCGTTGAATGAGTCTACGAGAAAATATCACCCAATTCATATATGTCAATGAGGTAGTACATAAATACAGAGAAGACAGTCTTTAGAAAAATGAATTCAAAATTAATTAAAAAACAAATATAGTATCAAGTCATAGCTCAGAAGGGAGGATTTTTCTGCTGTCTCTATAGCCTTCCTTCCTTCCTTCATTCATTCATTTTGATTAATGACATATGGGATGTTTTCTAAATGTCCCATTTTAAAAACTAAACTTTTCCCCAAGACGTTTTATAACACAATCTAAAGCCTTCTGTCATTCCCTCAGTTAATTCTTGTTTGGAGAGCTTAGCTACAGAGAAATTCTGTTTTGTTTTGTTTTTTCCTGTGGGCTTTGCCATTACTTTATATATCAGATAAAATTTTAATACTGTATGTTTTATAAAATCAGAAAACCACTGTTTCCATTGCTTTTAAGAGCACATAGGAAATGCAGTTCATTAAAACAAGTAATAACTTGCAAAACAGGTCCTGTTTTCTTTTTTGTCTAACCAACTGTACTGAGCAATATCAAAAAGTTCTTACCTCTCGGTTGTCTGCCACGATCACCAGCTCCACATACTTGGTTGTCTTGAGGGTTTCTCTTTTATGCTGCCAAGAGTAAACATGCACTTAATCTCTCTTAATGCCTCTCCGGGGCTTCCAGAACACTGTCGAGGTCTCTTAATCCAAACACTTTAGGTTGAGAATTTATCCCCACCATCCCCACCAGGCCCCCTCACCTCCACTCCACCTAGAAGTTTATCCCAACTCCAACCACCTCTTTGTAAAACCTTCTCAACATGAGTGACCAGCATCCATTTCCACTTGGAAAATCCTTAAAAAGGAGTTTAACCTTTCTGCCGAATCACGGATTATTGGAGCAGAAAAAAATCAAGATTATTAAACAAAATGAGCACATAAACAAACAGAACCGAAGCACGCTCTAGAACAGGAGCCAGTCAAAGGTCGTTCATTTCAGACCACGTGTAGCACACGTGAAGGTCATTAGAGAAGATGATAGTTCAGTGCACCTGGCTGTTCCCTTTGTCTTTATGGGCCAAGGGTACCTGTTTTGTGACTTGAGAAAAGTGGAGGAGAATACGTTTTGAACAGGAACTGCATAGTCATTTTGAAAATGATCATATAAAAATCTAGTTAGAAGCCATGGAAGACTGCGGTGGCTGGAGAAAAGGGAACTGTCAGACTGATGAACAGAGAAGTGAGAAAGGTATGGGGAGAAAAAAAAGGAGTGAAAACAAAGAGAACAGGAAGAAACGGAGTTAAGAAAAAAGAATATTCTAATATGCCCCTGGAGAACAGGGATTCCGTAAGAGTGAGACAGTTGAGGGAACGTGGAAAGTGGATATGGAGGTGGATGAAAGGAGATGATTCAGGCAGCAGAAATAGGAACCCTGTCCCCACAAAGGCAGCTCCTGAAGTAGGTCATATTTTAATCAAACTTCTTCCAAAAGCATTCTCACTCTTCTGTGAATTACTGGGATAATTCCAAAGGCAGTTTTAAGAGAAATAAAGCAATTCATGGAGGGTGGTCTCAAAAAGCAAACATTAAAAACAAAAAACAAAGCCTTCTGTTTCTGCCATAAAATGCAGTTGGAGGAAGTGGGGGTTGAGTCGGTCTTTGGTCCTGGTGACTGATACTGCTGGTTTATGAGTTAACTGCACACACTGCTTCAACTTTAAAACTTGCATGTTATAATCAGTCTTTCAGACAAAAGCAAAAAAAAAAAAAAATCACGAAAGTATGCTTTGAATCAGGTTTCCAGTCACATAATCCTGAGGGAAACATCTTTTATAAAACAAATCCCCATCAGTCCGGGATCTTCCAAACAGATTTTTATAAGAAAAATGTTTGTATTATAGCAGTGTTCCTTCTTGCTGTCCAGCTGTGCTGATTCATGAATTTAGGTGTCCCTAAAGAAATCTGGAAACCTTATGGAAAAGAAAAAAGAAAGCACCAGGAAAGGAACAATGTCTCATATTTTTACCATGTTACAACAAGAAACTGTCATGCTTTGTAACTATAAGTTGGAGGCATGCTTTATGGTGATAACCATGTGCTACTTACAAAAGAAAAAACATTCGTCCCCATGGTGTCCAGGGGTGCACACAAAATGAGACACCTGAAAGTGTGAAGATCTTGCCCTTTTTCCTCATTGAGGTGTGAAAGAGGCAGAACTCTCTCTGTTGTCCACAATTCCCTGATTAACCATTAACAAATTTGGCTAATTATGTGGAAGAAAATATAGGTCTAGAAATGAAAGACTAATCTCTCATTGAAAACCTCATTGAAAAGAATCTGGTTGTTTAGACATTTACACTTTGCAGTCTGCAGAGTGAAATAAACGACCATGGGATATTTCCAACTGGCTTAGGATCTCCATTTAGAAAATACACAATTCCAGATAATAAAAACAAACACATGAACACAATTTTCCTGTCTCTGCAATTTTCAGAGAAGTCTACATTTTCTCATGAATTCAGAGAAGTCTACATTTTCTCATGAATTCAGAGAATTGCAAGCTCAGAGAGAAGCTTAGCCACATAATAAGCAGCACTGTGAGAGTGGCTGTCACAGGGCAGAGGTTTATTCTATTAGCTACACACACACACACGCACACACTCACGCACACACACACACACACACGCACGCACACAGAGGCTTACATTATCCCCATGTGATTTCCACCTATCTGGCTGCCTAGTTAAAAAAAATTCATATTTTAAAATTTGTGATATGGAGAGCAACATTTGAAACTGGTTGCTTAAGATATGGAACCAACCCAAATGCCCATCAATGATAGACTGGATAAAGAATATGTGGTATATATACACTGTGGAATACTATGCTGCCACAAAAAAGAATGAGATCATGTCTTTTGCAGGGACATGGATGAAGCTGGAGGCCAGTATCCTTAGCAAACTAACACAGAAGCAGAAAACCAAGTGGGAATTGAACAGTAAGAACACATGGACACAGGGAGGGGAATAATACACACCAGGGCCTGTTGAGGGGTGGGGAGTGAGGGGAGGGAACTGAGAGGATAGGTTAACAGGTGCAGTAAACCACCGTGGCACACGTATACCTATGTAACAAACCTGCATGTTCTGCATATGTATCCTTTTTTTTTTTAGAAGAAGAAATTAAAATAATAATTTAAAAAAATTTAAAAAGAAACTGCTCAATTGAATTTTCCTTTTGGGGGGTTATGAACAAAAGCCCTTCCGCAAACAGGAAGATAAGCCTCTGAGACTGGCCCAACAGTCTCCGTTCCCAGGTGGAGGCAGAGGCAGTCTTTGAATTTTTCTCAAGAGAGAAACAGTTCCTGGGCCTCTCAAAGTTATCACAGCCAAGTTCCCCAGGAGAGATGTCCCCCAGGCAGCCTGCTGGGAGGACTCTGGTAATGGGAAATTAACTCACGTGAGAAAAGCAAGTTGAAATTAGGGCTACAATAAATCCTCATGGCAACTCTTTAATTCTTTTTCATATGGGTCAGACCATTTGTATAACATTTATTCATGATCGCTATCTACCAGGGATGCATTTTCTGCTAGTCACTGCACTGGGTGCTGTGGACACAGCGTGGAGAGGAAACCCATATTCCCGAAACCCAGTGTCCTCCAAACTCACATTCAGGAAACCCGTATTCAGGAAATCCAGTGTCCTCCTGAAACTCATATTCTGGTGGGGGCTGGGTGAAGGTGAGCCCACGCAGAATGAACAAAAGTAAGAGAGCGTCTGTGCAAAGTACAACAAAGGAAACACACAGGGTTCTGTAGGAAGGATGAAGCTAGGCAGTGGCAGCTGCAGTGGTAGTCTAAGGTAGCTGAGGCCTGAAGGATGAGAAGCAGGCTTGTGTGGAAAGATTGCAGGAATGGTGTTTCAGGTAGATGGAATGGCAACAGCAGATGTACTGAGGCTGGGCAGAGCTTGTGGGTGTTGGAAACAGGCCTTATGGCTGGAGTCTGGCGAATGTGGGAAAACAGTGGATGGGAGGACGTGGAAGATGGGGACGGGACAGAGGGGCCATGGCAAGGAGGGTGAGTGATAGTCTAATAATCTAAGAGCAGGGGGGCCTTGAATGTGAGATTTAAAAAATATTGTGGCTGGACGTGGTGGCTCATGCCTATAATCCCAACACTTTGGGAGGCAGAGGCGGATGAATCACTTGAGGTCAGGAGTTTGAGACCAGCCTGGTCAACATGGTGAAACCCTGTCTCTACTAAAAATACAAAAATTAGCCGGGTGTGGTAGTGTGCAACATATATACATAGAGAGAGAGAGAGCGCTCTGGCTACTGGAAGGAGAATGGATTCTGAGGGCATGATATTGGAAGCTGAGAATGCAGTGAGGAGGCCATGCAGTCATCAGGTGAGAGGTGGCAGTCGTGATGGACATGGGCAGCCATAAGCAAGCCAACTGTGCTGTCACCTGAAGCCAGAAAACAACAATCACAACAAGACCAGGGCCAATGCTTCCCACGCCAGCAACATCAGCAAATGAAATGAATCAAAAGTTTGGTTTCTTTTCCTCTAGGCAAGAAAAAAAAATCGGTATTAGCTCCAGCCAGGCTCCATGCCTTAACTCTAAGGTTGCTTTATGAGTATTTGTAAGTCGAGCCCTGATTTCAGTTAGGAAAGGTCATCTCCGCCATCCTCAACCGTGACTGGCCTGGGGACAACACATACTGATCGTATTCACACGGGATGCAGCCTCTGACACCTGGCTGACATGTAGGTGGGCAGAAGAAAACAAATGGGACAATCTGCTATGAGAATAGGCTGAATCCAGCAAACTGAATGTCAGTAAGGCCAAGTGTGAAGTATTGAGATTAAGCCTAAAAAAATGAACGACACAATAGAGATTTATTACTTATTTATCCAGAGCTTTAGTGGATTTGAGACTTACCAGGAATTCACACCTGCAAAACTGAAGCCTCCCCTCACACAAATAGATATTCAAAGCCCAGGGCCAAGGAAGTGGTGCTGCCCTATTCCCCACCACCAAGCTTTGCTATTTTTTTTTTTTTTTTAGACGGAGTTTCACTCTTGTCACCCAGGCTGGAGTGCAATGTTATGATCTCGGCTCACCACAACCTCTGTCTCCTGGGTTCAAGTGACTCTCCTGCCTCAGCCTCCCGAGTAGCTGAAATTACAGGCACCTACCACCATGCCCAGCTAATTTTTGTATTTTTAGTAGAGATGGGGTTTCACCTTGTTGGCCAGGTTGGTCTTGAACTCCTGATCTCAGGTGATCTGCCCACCTCGGCCTCCCAAAGTGCTGGGATTATAGGCATGATCCATGCACCAGGTGCACACAGCCACACTTTAAGAACAACTAAGGTATAGTAAGAGAACATGGTAGTCTCTAGAGGAGGCACGGAAGCAAGGATGGTTGTCAGAGAAGAATGAAGTGTGCCTGTCATAATTAATGAGTTTTCAAACACTTCTGGCCAGTTCCTGATACTCAACTCTTGTTAGACTCTACATATGATATAGGCTTTCGCTACAAATACTCCACCACTACTGTGGCTTGTATTACACAAATACGATAGGCTGTCTAGAAACACAAAAGCAATAGAACCAGTTCATTTCAGAACGGCCACCTGTGAGAAAGTACAAGGCACCTCCCCACTGGCCGTCCTATATGTACACAGCAGCCCAAGCAAACATTTCTTTTCAGATAAGGCAGCAACTTTTCTATTTGACTCATAATTATCCATACTAATGGAGGGGAAGAACGGCACAGATAATCCCTAAAGAAAGGGCAATTCAAAAACAATTTACATTTGCCTTTGGGATGTCTTATGTGATTTTCTCCAGTAGATTTACCATCTTTGTCTCGCTCAGAGCTTGCTTAGGCTGATGTTAAAATTGGTTTGCATTCTTGAATGAGTAGCCGATGGAGAGGGAAGGAGTCCTCCGTTGGGGAGCTGAACAGTAAGGAGGCTTCAGGCTGGACTAAAAAATCCACAGAGAGAAAGAGCTGACGGTGACACTCCCTGTTTCTCTGTGCCCTTCGAGGGGCAACTTGGGTTCTCACTAAAATCAAATGTAGAGCCTTGTTAAAATGACAAACAATAGCTCAGGTTTATATCACAGCTAGTGCGTACCCCGAGCGCAGATTTATTCCCAATGCTCTGTGAAGAAAAACGCAAACGTCTGCAGAAAAATCGAGAGTCTGCAAACCAGTCTTTGCAATAGTGAACATTTAGTGGGGACGGAAAAATGCAGGGAAAAAGCAAATGCATTTGCTGCATTATATAAACAAGATTAGTTAGCAGCCTTTCCATTGATTTTTTTTTTTAAAGAGTGAAATAAAGGCAGGGTAAGTGGGGCAGGAAATGTCCCTTTCATATTTACCATAGGTGCTAACCAAAACAATCTCCCATAGAATTCCAATTTGCAAGGATTCCACATATTTGAAATTAATTTTCTCACCATTTTCATTACATACATGCATTTTAAGTCAAAGATGTTTTCTCTTCCATAAAAACAATCACAGCTCTTTCTAGAGAGAAATATTGAGAACTGAGTTGACGGCATCGATGCCTTCCCTTTCCAATTTAAAGGTTCATTTGCACTAAAATATGCATTATTAACAAAGCACTGTTGTTATTCCCATTCTCCCCATTCCTCCACAAGTCCAAATGACTGGATATTACAATCATGCTTCTAGAGAGCTGTAAGCTAAAAGAATTAAAATATGGCTGGCAAGTTCGTACTCCTAAATGAAACCACAAACATATTTGAGTGTCATTTAAACTACCAAGTTATAAATCTCATAACGTAGGCAGCATGCATTCAACAAGGTACTCAAAGCAAAAAGCCTGGAAAACAAAATGCAACTGTTCTACTTGTTTATGACAGGGAGAGCTACAGCTTCATCACATCTTCTCCAAGGTTTGGAATCAAAGGCAAAAGCTTTGAAGAGTAAAATAAACATGCTGTGGGACCACAGAGGCTGGTCTTTAAATCCGTCACTAAGACAGGTAGCCGGGAGAAGCACAGGATGAAAAGTCTCCTGAGCTTGTGGTGGGGAGGTTGAGGAGGATAATTTTCAAGCTCTGTTCCTTGGGATTAGGATACAGTCTTCTGCCACCAAGCAGCAACGTCAAGGTGAGTCACAGTACCAGATGGAAGAGTTCCTCCCCATCCTGCGATGGGGCAGGAAACGAAAAAGAGATTGTGAGCACCTGCCATAGAAACTCTTAGAAACACACACAAGCAGAATGCCTGGACTGAAAGAATGAATGCAAAATTAGAGTTAAACGTCCTGAACTGGTTCACAGAAGAGCAGTTTTAGGGGAACAGACACCTATTCACAGGTATGAAGGGAATTCTAAGAACGAGAAGGCATTATTTGGGATAACCTCTACTGTTTCCCAGTAGAAACATGATTTAGAATGAACCAAGAATAATATTCATTAAATGTTGAGTGCTAAGCAGCGGTCTATCGAAATTAAGTCAGGAGACAACAATGTTAGGAGGAACCTAGAAGAAACGTTCCAAGTCAGTCAAATATAAGCACAAGAGGAACTAGAAATCCAGAAATGAAAAATCAGGAAATTGTTGATGATTTCCTATCTGTCTCTGCTCATTTAAATTCAGGGCATCCAGCCAAATGTTGGGAACGATCGCCTTTAACCCTTGTTAAAACAGCTCTACTGTGGCCTCTGTTGCCTGCATAATGCCAGACAGAAAAGGGGCAGGCTGCCCTTTGGGGTGGAGGTTTCATGGGGTTATACAAGCATAGACTACGTCAGGCAACCACTCTTTCCACTGCTGCTGCAAAAAGGAAGACCTTTTATGAGCAGATCTGGGAGCTGGTGGCCAGAAAACACAGACTGCTTGGAGGGTCCCAGTAGGGAACTAGGACAAGCGTTTGCAGCTTGGACTGTAGGTAAGCTAGACTTCTGAGCCACACCACGTGGGGGAAGGCCCAGTTCATCTCCACACAATTGTGTGGGCAAAGAGTGAGAATTTTCTGCAAATTATAATGAGAACCCAAACCTGCTAATGAAGAAGTCTCTATGTGGTCTTTCGCCTCTAGCTGCTGGAGAGTGGGTCAGGGTGCCATGCTATCTTGCTTGCCACGGTGGGGTCAACTCCGGGCATAGGACCACAGGAGGATCTCTTGCGAGATTCCGTGAATGGTGATTTTGTCATCCTCTGACCCTAAGGATGTGACTTTACCCAGCATGTTTTAATGAGTCTCAGGCTGGCATGTGCAAGGCAGCGATGGAAGTCTGAGGTTATGGCTGTGCTTCACCATATAATGACAACCACTTCCAGATAAACCAGGCCCTTCCATCCCCCAGACACCACACCATCTAGATGGCAACATTTCTCCAGATGTCCTAGTGTTGGACATCCATAACTTGAGCTTCTAGCTTCCCAGAAACACAAAGTTGTGTCTCCTCCTTACCCTTCTTGCCCACGTCTGAGAGGGCGGTAGGAACACGTTCTGTGCAATAAGGTTGGATGCGTTGTGATGCGATCCACACGAACCCCAGACACTTTCCAGGTTCTTCGCTGGGAAGAGTTTGTATCTGTTGGTTGCATTTTTCATGGGTTCTAAGACATAAGTTTCATTTTCAAACATAATAAGTCCCCTGTTGAAAAAGAAATAAGAAAAAATATGTAATTTTTAAGGACAGCTTGTTTATGGCTAATGCACAGTTCTTAACAAGAGAGAGAATGAAAAGAGAAATACCAATTTATTTATATTCTCAGAGTTTAATGGGAAAGGATGTTTCTGTGCCATATGCTTGCATTGATTCATTTTGTAAATCTTTTGGAAAGTTAGCCTTGGAATTTTCTTTTGTTTGAAATATGTTATGGTAAAGAATACAGTGCATTTTGCTTTTGTGTGTTTTTATCTTTTTTTTAATGTCTCAAAGATATATTGCCAGGAAGAAGAAGGAGGAAAAAGATGTTTCAACTGCTTAAAAGATAACTGTATCTGAATTACCAGATACATTTCAGAAGGGAAATGTTTAATTTTTAAAAAAATTTCAAGGCCAGGTATGGTGGCTCATGCCTGTACTCCCAGCACTTGGGGAGGCTGAGGCAGGTGGATCACGAGGTCAGGAGTTAGAGACCAGCCTGGCCAACATAGTGAAACCCCATCTCTAATAAAAATACAAAAAAAAAAAATTAGCTGGGTGTGGTGGCAAACACCTGTAATGCCAGCTACTCAGGAGGCTGAGGCAGGAGAACTGCTTGAGTCCAGGAGGCAGAGGTTGCAGTGAGCCATGATCACGCCACTGCACTCCAGCCTGGGAGACAGTGCAAGACTCATCTAAAAAAAAAAATACAAATAAAATAAAATTTCGACAGCCTCAGGGGTACAGCAGTTTCTGGCTACATGGATAAACTGTGCAATGGTGAAGTCTAGGATTTTGGTGCACCCATCACCCGAGTAGTGTACACTGCACCCCACAGACAGTCTTTGATTCCTCCCCCACCTCCTGCCCTCCCCCTTCTGCATCTCCAATGTCCATTATATTACTCTGGATGCCTTTATATACCCATAGCTTACTTTCCACTTAGAAGCGAGAAAATGCCATTTTTGGTTTTCAATTCCTGAGTCACTTCACTTAGAATAATTGCCCTCATTCCATCTAAGTTGCTGCAAAGCCATTAGGAAATCTTTTTATAAAAGGACAATTTCTACATCTAATTATTTATTCTTATCAGCCCTATTCCCTAAATAGTTGATGGAATTATAAGAATGAGTACAAATTTATATCTTTTGTATTTACTTAATGTGTGGGAGATGTGTGAATAAAGGAACCCACTTAAGCACACAAAGCATCAGCACTGTTCCTTCAAGGCTGAGGTCTGGGCTCTGGATCCCATGTTCAGCTCTTTCTGGAATCGAGGAACACCACAGGGACAAGGGCCAGCCCAATGCTGCGAGGGCAGCCTCTGGAGTCTGGCAGTTCTAGGTTTGAGTTCAGGTCTGTTACTTACTAGTTATATGACCTTAACCAAGTTTCTTAGTCTCTTTGGGCCCTGGTTTCTTCACCTGTAAAATGGGGATAATGGCACCTACTTGTCAGGGTTGCTATGTCATCGAGTCAAGAACACTTAGCCCAGGGGAGGCCCCCAGTCACTGCTCGAAGGGTAGTAGCTCTCTTTACTACTAATAAGGGCAGATCCATGAATTAGGCATCTGTTAACATGTTAATCAAAAGACTGATAATTTCAGGCAAGTCCTATATTTTATTAACCCATCTGCTCATAGGAACACTGGTCACTCATGGCTCCCTGATATAAAAGATAACATTAATAATATAAATACATTTGTGGGAATGACAATAACTAAGAAAGAACCTTTTCAACCAACATTTAGGTTTGGGAATAAAAGCATAGATTCTTTTTAAAAATGGACAAATTTGCTGAAGACTCTAACCTGCAGAGACAGAAGGTGACATTTAGCCATGGACCATGACACGTGTCTGACCTTCTGGAGCTCACAGCTAAGGCCATGTCCCACTCCCTGGAAGGAGTAATGCTAGCTTTGGGCTGCCAGGTTCCTTCAAATGATGGGGACCTTGACCTGCAGGTTGGTTTTCATTTCTCTCTTTGCTAAGGGGGGGCAGTGAAGTGCTTTAAGTTGAAAGGTGCTTCCTGATGCTGAGAGAAAGGTTTTCTGTGGAGAAATGACAATTTGGGTAACAGCAAACTGGCAGCTCTGAATTCCCATGTGTCTAGTACCTTTTGTTATTTAGCAAGGTGACCATGATCTCTCCACTTTAGAAACATACAAAATTTTCAAGCAAAATTCATCTCACTGGAAATGGACGCTTCTAATCCAGTGACTACTAACCTTTTGTGAGATATGAACCTCCTTAGACTCTCCCTAGAATAATTCACATACACACCTGTAGGGGCTAAGGGAAAAATTTTCCCCTTTGCCCTCTGAAGGTTCACTAAAAGTCAACTGACAAAAGGCAGAAATATTATAGGAGAAAAGGCATACAATTTTATTTTAACATGCATGGCACAGGTGACTTATAGAAGAATGATTACTCAATGGGGATACAGATGGTTATATACCCTTCTTCTTAGGAGAAAGGGAGACAGAGAAGCATGGATAATTTTAGGGGATGAGTAAATGATTTTTAGGGGAAGTAATCGGGATTAAAGAACATACAATGGCCTGAGACCATGTCCTTTGGGCCCGCAAAGCAGACTACGGTTTATGACAAAAGTCTGTCTGGATGAGTTCATAAAAACTCACAGAGGGACCAAGGTGAATGATTTCTTTTTTGGAGGGTCTATAGTTGAGGCAGATAAGGGAACTTCAGAGACAACTTCATCCTGTGCTTTGGGAGAGACAGATGGGGTAAAGGTGGGTGCCAGGGGCCAGAGAGACCTTGAGGGTTTTTCTTCAGCTTAGCATGTAAAGAGTCCCAACATACACAACCACAATATTTTGCTAATTATTTTAGCAGATTCAGGACTGAGGATGAGATCTATGGAAATGGAAATGAGGTTTAGGCCATTACTTCTAATATATAATAATATATAATGTTATATAATAGCATATAGTATATAATAGCATATGTTATATAATATAAATAACATGTTATATAATATATAATAATTAGTTCTAATATATAATTTACATTGCAGCAACCCAAGGATCTGGATATATCTCAATCCTTGAGGAACAGCTGGTCAAATTGCAAACTCCATCAGTTTTCCTCAATCTAAGCTTCTTTCCAAAGAAGGGACCGTGGAAGATGTTCCCATGTCATTCATTCCTGCTCACCTCTTTGTTCAGTCATTCACTCAACCTACGCTCATGGATGGCCCATTCATAGGTAGTATTTAACAACTCTTACATTTTAATAGATTGACAATATTTCAACGCTCACATGATATGGAAGGAAGAGGTTAGAGTTAGTCAAGTATCTATTTTGAACACAACCGGTAAGCAAATACAGACTAATTAATTCCTTATTATTTAACTGGCGTACTCCGCCGATCCTGTTTTATGAGTTGTTATGGGCAATGGGAGAAACAGATATACCACACTCAGGATGTCTGTACCGTAACTGATAAAGCAGCATCAAGATATCCAGGACAATTAGAAATCACGCGAGAGCTAAGATATACATTCCGACTGCAACAATGAATGCTTCAGAGAAGAGGGAGTCCAATGTAGTTGGGAGTAACTAAAACATTTTTTAAATATTTTCAAAGCCCAAATTTGTAGAAGTTGTTATGTAGTCATGGAAATGTTCTCATGTCTCTTTTAAGTCATCCAAAGGCCAGACTGATGAAAAGTCATGATATGAACTGTTGTCTCCTTGACACTTGTGTCCATGTGTATCACCAAATAGATCATGCAGGGATTACTTTGGTTATCAGCTCTTGTGGGCTGGCTTGTGTTTTCTCTTTATCTGAAATGTTCTTTATGAAATAAAATGTAGATTTCTAACTTTGGAACATGTAGAACAGGATTTTTTGTTTATTAAGGTTGATTTTTAAAAGCCTAAATTAAGGATGTGAACTTTAAAAAAATAGGCAAGAGGAGGCGGGGAGCGGTGGCTCACGCTTGTAATCCCAGCACTTTGGGAGGCTGAGGTGGGCGGATCACCTGAGATCAGGAGTTCGAGACCAGCCTGGCCAACATGATGAAACCCCATCTCTACTAAAAATACAAAAAGTAGCCTGGAGTGGTGTTGCGCACATGTAGTCCCTGCTACTTGGGAAGCTGAGGTGGGAGAATTGCTTGAACCCCAGAGGTGGGGGTTCCAGTGAGCCAAGATTATGCCACTGCACTCCAGCCTGGGTGACAGAGTGAGACTCCCTCTCAAAAAAAAAAAAATAGGTCAAGGGAAAATGGAAATGAACACCATTGATTCTGCCCTAAAAAGAAAATGGCAGTAACATTTCATTTTCTATTGCAACATTTTCAATTTTACATTGGATCTAAATAAGCTGAACAGTTACTGTAAAATATGTCACCATGTTCTAATCATGAGAAGTGAATTACTGAAAAAGTTTTTCTACTTAGTGGAAAAATTCCAGCAATTGTTACTTAGACATAAAAACATTCTCTTATCTTTTTTTATCTTTTAAGTCATCCAAAGGCCAGATGTTGAGAAACCAGGGTGAAAGCCTTCCCTTTTCTGCAAACAATTGGCAGCCTATAATAAGCTTAATTAAATAATTACTTTGGACTGTCTTGGGTATAATTAATCATTTAGCTCTAAAGATTGCTGGAAACAACAGTGGATACAAAATTCAAACATTCAGCGTTTGCGAGATACAACATTTTGATGTTCTCACAGCCCTACTGGCCCTGAGTTAGATAAGTGAATGTAATTTGTTAAGTTGAATGTCATAGATATTTAGTTGTAAACTTGAAATTGGTTAATCTCAGAGCATGGAATTTAAATCCAGTGGAGTTTGCCTGTGGGGTTCTTTCTCCCTTGGTAGCATAAGGGGAAAAGATGAGAAGAAAGTCTCCAACGTTGGGGAAAGATGAAGACTGTGGGCCCCCTCTCTAAGGGACAGGAGGTCAGTCAGCCATCACCACAGACTCAGGCCAAGTTCTGGGGCAGAAAGAAAGGGGTTCTCAGGGTGGTCAGGGTCACCCCCTGTGGCACTCTTCTAGGGTCCAGGTTCTGGGCTATGCTCCCTACATTGATCACTCTGCTGACCATGGCTGCAGCTCCCGACATGACCCCACTGTCCAAGGTATGCAGGTGGCAGAGCTGGGGACCCAGTCGGGACCTGTGTGTCCCAGGCTTGGTCCTCTCAACCCCACACTCGCCTGCTTCCCTCTGTGCAGTTTTGAGAGGGATGAAGGGCCCGGAATCAGCAGGAGCATGAAAAAAGCAGAATTAGAAAAGAAAAGGACTAGAAATAGAAAGAGAAAACAGAGCCGCTGCTTTAAAAACCAGCAGCCTTCCTTCACAACGTGAAGTCCTGTTGTTTTCCCTTGACTGGAAACAAAGAGGAATCTATTAAAATTGTATTAGTTGATTATTTTAGCTTTCAAAGTGAACACTCAGGAGACCTATATTTCCTCAAGATAAGTTTTTGTCCTTCTGAAATTTTCATTTTTAATCTCCAAAGCCAGGGTGCAGCAGGCACCAGGGCTGCCTGGTGTTGTCTGATCCTGATTTTTCTGACTGCATCCCGGCAAGCAGGAGGGTGGCACATGGATTTTGACTGCCTGTAATAAGATGATGATTAGAAAACATGAATTATCCTGGCTGGTTCCGTGTCCAGCTGCTAACTGAATTTCCTAGAAAAAGACTTTTGGTCTCAGTGTGGTGCTGTCAATCATACGGTGGAAAAGCAGTTGGCATGAAATTTAATTTGGAATTTCTTTTTTTTTTGGAGGAACTTGTGGGTAAAAGTAATATCTCACCTCATACATGTTTGATAAACAGTCGTGGCAGCAGTATTACTTAATACATAAGCACCATAGGGCTTCAGTAATTTCCATGAGAACTACTCAGGTACAATCAAAACAAAATGTTTATCCCTTTACTGTGTGGAAGGCACTAGGCTGGACATGCAAAGACACCTTGCCTGTGGTTCCCATTTCAAATAGAACTCATGACCAGGGAATGGGAGCGCGACAGAAGAGGTAAGAGTTTCAACTGTGACAAAACATATTAAGTGTAGTAATTACCAAGGGCTGGGCGCAGTGGCTCACGCCTGTAATCCCGGCACTTTGGGAGGCTGAGACTGGAAGATCGCTTGAGGTCAGGAGTTCCAGTTCAGCCTGGGCAACACTGTGAAACCCCATTTCTACTAAAAATACAAAAATTAGCTGTGCATGGTGGCACATGCCTGTAATCCCAGCTACTTGGGAGGCTGAGGCTGGAGAATCACTTGAACCTGGGAGGTGGAGGTTGCAATGAGCTAAGATTACACCACTGCACTCCAGCCTGGGTGACCGAGTGAGTGAGACACTGTCTCAAAAAAAAAAAAAAAAGTGTTATTACCAGCACATCAATAATAATAGCAGCTATGATGTATAAAAAGATTCCCTGAGTCAGGCTCCTTTTAAAAATTATAGCGATATATAAAAATAGTTCACATAACATTAAGTTCACCCCTTGAAAGCGTGAGATCCAATGGTCTTCAGCATATTCACTGAGTCATGTAAACACCACCACTGTCTAATTGCAGAACATGTTCATCATTCCCCCTCAAAATTCTGGACCTATTAACAGTAACTCTTGATGCTTCATGGCCCCCATGAGCCAGGCTCTCGAATGTATTATTTTCTCTAATATTTACAGCAATCCTGTAAAGCAGATAACATGAGCCCACTTCACTAATGAGGAAAATAAAGATGAGAGCCCCAGGTTACTGTAGGGGGTTGAATAGTGTCCCCATCCCCCAGAAAAAATAGTTTAAGTCTTAATCTCTGGACCTGTGAATGTGACCTTATTTGGAAAAGGGACTTTGCAAATGTAATTTAAGGATCTCAAGATGAGATTGTCCTGGATTAGGGTGGGCCATGAATCTAATGACACATGTCCTCGACCAAAGAGGAGACACATAGACGCAGGGAAGAAGGCCAAATGAAGAAGAAAGCAGAAACGGGAGTGACAGCTACAAGTCAATGCACACCCAGGGATGGCCAGAAGCCACCCGAAGCGAGGTAGGAAACGTGGAAGGGATTCTTCCATAGACCCTGCAGAAGAAGAAACCAACCCTGCTGACCTCTTGATTTCAGACTTCTGGCCTGCAGAATAGTGAGTGACTAGAGTTCCATTGTTTGAAGCCATTCAGTTTATGGCAGTTTCTTAAGGGAGCCCTATGAAACAGACACAGCCATACAGCTGATGAGTGGCAGAGCCAAGACGTCCCAGTCAGGACCTGGCTCCTGGGCCTGGTCACTTGTCCTCATCACACTGGATGGTCAGCCTCCTCTGCAGGGTCACGCACAGCCCTCATGCTGGGGATGACCTTCCAGGCTGATGTATGACCTTCGAGGTCCAGGTTAGCCAACCCTTCTTTCAGGATCTCCAGCATCTGGGGCCCTTCTGTAGAATTCCTCACGTGGTTTTGTGCAACCTGCTTCCTGTCACTTACAACATTGTATTCCATTGATCTCTGGATCCTTTTACGCACCCAGGAAATACTTTCCTTATTTCTGTTGTTTTTCTCAGAACCAGCACTGCAAATGGCATGGTCACACGTGAACCAGTAGGTGAGAAAGTGATCACTAAATATTTGCGGGACTATTATACCAGCATCAGACTGAATTAGTGGCTTTGACGTGTGAGCCATGGAGAGCCCTGGTGGGCTGGAGTGCAGTGGGTTGGCAGGATCTATGATATGATCAAGGAGTGTTTTTGAAATATGACCTTCTAGAATGTGCAACATGTTGATGAAGGGAGGCGTAGAGATGGAAGCACAGTTGGGGAGGCAATTTTCAAATTTAAGACGGGGGTTGAACGAGGATGGTAACAGAAGAGAGGGATGAAGGATCTGCCACAGGGGAGAGCGTGCAGGGCCTGGGTGGATGAGGTAGGTGACAGAAATCTCCCTGGGGTCAGGCTTATCAGCTTGACATGGTGTGGACCTTATGTACAAGAGGTCAGGTAGAGAGCCAGTCTGGGGACCTACCCAGAGGAGTTTGGATTAAGACATCCTGAGTTTTGAGTGACAGTGGGGCCTGGGGAGAGCCGAGAGACTTGACCTTGAGTGTCCTTCAGAGTAGATGGCACCTGGCAAAACCACCATGGCTTCCTGTGGCGTGTGCGTCAAAGCTTCTCACTGACTCACACACTTGTCTAACAAGATTTCTGTGAACAGCTGAGGTGGGCTCCCAGGGATGGCTCTCACAGGAGTTCACCTGGAAGTCCAAAGACCTCCACGGGAGGAAGCAGAAGGGAAGCAGTGTAGGCTAGAGACACCCGGCCAGAGGTTGGAGGAGGCCAGGTGCACTAGTCAGACAGATGCTGGCGGAGCAAGCGCCACAAATGCAAAGGTGAAGGTCAAAGTGTTTTTACCTCCATTCTATGGCAATTTCCTCCTTCATACGATCTACTGCACTTTAAACAGTTTTTAAAAAGTGGATTGGCCAGAATGATGGTTTATGAACCGTCTGACCTTTGGGAGGGTCCATCTATTCCTGCACTATTTCCTGAGTACTTGTAACATGCCAGGGTTTAGGACACAGCTGTGTTGGGGCACCCGGTCCCTGCCTTCCTGGAACTCCCAGTCTAGCAGACAGGAAGGCCAAGGCAAGGCCATGTCCATGCACCTGACCTTCTGGGGCGTTAGATCCATACACTGCAGTTCTTGTAGCACAGCAGGTGCTGTGTAAATATGTGTTTGTACCCCTGTCTGAAGGCCCCTCGTAGAATGAGGCATGGCAGTTACCTAGGTGTGGGGCAAGGAAGGACAGGGGACATAAACACATATTTCCAAGGCACCTGCTCTGCTCCAGGAACTGCAAAGTCTGAGAAAATGCATGACAGCACGCGGTGGAGCCAGATGGCGAGGAGATGGGGACACCAGGGGAGGCTTCTTGGAGGAGGAAGCAGTGTTTGACTTGGGCCTTGAGGGAAGGGTGGATATTTCAAAGTCAAAAGGGAGAGCAGGGAGTGGTGTGTCCCAGGCAGCGGGGCAGCACGATGCATGTCAGGGCATGCTCTGGAAACAGCCAAAAAACAGCGTGGCAGGAATAGGGTGGTTTCCTCAGGAGGGACATGGTGGGACTGAAAAAGAAGGTTGGATCCAAATTGTGCAGGAGGTTTAGCAGAACATGTATGGACCCAGGGGTCAGCCAGGCTTGGGTTTAAGATGGAGTTTTGCCCACTGTCACTAAGAGGCTGGGAGAAAGTCACTTTCTCAGCCTCTGCTTTTCACCTGTAAACCAAGGAGCATGACATCTGCTGGTGGCTTTGGTGAGCTTCCCAGGGGGACAAGGAAAGGCGTGGTGCCAATGCAGGAGAGGCCCCCGTCTGCAGCTGGGATGAGGAGCTGGGTCAGTACCTGGTGATATGGGGATGGGGCAAAGGGCTTTGTGAGGATGGCAATTTCAAGGTGAAAAGTGAGTGACAGCAGCGCTGCGGGTTGGGGAACGAGCTCCAGGCCCTGAGGGTGCCATGCCTGAGTCGGCTTCTCAGGTGACAGTAACACCTGCCCCATTCTCATTAAAATGGGGATCATAACTATGATGACAAATAAAGTATGAACAACCCCAATGATCACGTACACCCCCACAGAGTGGGTACTCATGTGAGTGTGTGGTGTGCGTGTGGGGATGTGTTCGAGTGGGTGCATGTGTGAGTGACTGTGCGCACACCTTGTGCTCAGGTGTCTCCAACCCCATTTAAAAAGGAAATAACTATGACTACAACCAGTCTCTAGTGCATGATCTGATCCAGATACCACTTGCTCATCTAGCAAGTGTGCTTGGCTCAGGTCTTTGAAAGCACAGGTGGACCCTTAAGAAATTCAGCTTCAGTTGAGCCTCTGTGCCTGCAGGTGATGAAGACGTGGGGCTGACTCCAACAGCAAGAGCCCGTGAGACTCCTCCTGCCAGACACCTGAGTCCGCGCTGAGAGGGAGGAGCCAGAGAACCAGAGAAATAAGGGAAAGACAACCTTTTCCCTCCAGGAGCTCACGCTCCAGCCAGGAGCTGAAGGGGTGGGAACTTGGCATTTAGGAACAAACTCAGAAGAGGGGTGCATGCTGTTTTGACACCCCAGCAGGAGCATGACAGGGCTGGATGTCTGTCCCATTACAAAGTACAGTAGGTCAGTTCCTCTGGGCGGAGAGCTGGATTCTCTCTCCATCTCGGCAACAGTTTGATGATGCCTGTGCCCTGCAGAGCTGTGGATGATTCGACGCTCACGGCAGTGTCTCCAGGCTTCCTGGCTGGCAGGAATGAGAGGCACCAAGCCGTGAGAGCAAATGGGGGACCAGAATGTAAAAGGGGGAGGAGAATCACAAGCACTGCACCAAAACCATATTCACTGGGAGTTGCGCATCAGTGGGAGACATATGACACAGGACAAAATGAGTGTATGGCCTCGACTTCACATTCGACTTGCAGTCATTTCAAAGTAAGAATCAACTTCACAGCTGAACTCCTTTTTATGACCTATTTTCCACGTTGCACTTCATCCCCCCCATTCAAGAGTTGTCTCCTCTTTAATGCCCCTTTCTACTGAGATCTTTATGCTGTTTTTCTCTCTGTATCCTTTTCGCTTCAAGCTTCAAATGATGAAGAGCAACTTGTTGGGTTCCCTGCCGCTCACTGGTGATCCCGTGTTTCTGAAGCAATGTGGGATGTTCTTTCTCTGCAAAACTGGAATCTATTGGGCTGTAATTAACATGTCTTCTAGGACTCCCAAGCTTCCCTCCACGTTCCTGGATCTTAATGTGTTTTTGGAACACACCACATTTAATACAATTTTTAATCCCTGTTTTCTTTCTTAACATCTACCAGGCTGGTGCTACTCTAGTTGCATTTTTCCCCCTTTATTTCCAGTCTCAATTGATTCTTCTGTCAGTGAGCAGTTGATCGAATACAGCTTCCCCTCGCTCCGGTCTGATTCTTGACTTGAAAGATCATAAAGTTGACTGCACAGCTCCGGAATTTCTCTGTTGATGCACGGTCTGCTGCTTTTGTAACAACAGCACAAAGATCTGGGAAGTCAGAATTCTCAGGAGCGCCCACAGCGAGGAGGTCATTAGACCCACATAGCGTTCCTCGCCACCGTTCCCATTCCCTCTTGGTGGCTGATACCAGACGATGCAGCACTTACTCTTCTGACTTTTTCTGAAATCCCAGCTGCAACGATTTCACAATATTCTTTTCCGCCAAATGATGGGTCTGTGCCTGCTCCTGGGGAGGGGAGGTGAACGTGGAGACTCAGACACGACAGAGTCCAGCCAGCGAGGTCATCACCACCATGCGGAAGGAACCGGCAACCCTGACAGTTGCCTGCACTTTGCGGGAGGCTGAAAGAGCTAAGGCAGCGTGCCTGGCACAGAGTGACAGCCCGGCTGGCCTGGGAAGAGGGATGGAGGGTCGTGACTGAGTGGCAAGGCCAAGCCCTGTGGGAGGATTTGTCTTGCTCGGATATTACTCCAGGAATACGTTCCCCAGTTGTTGTTCTAATGAGTTAATGTCACTGGTTTATAAGTTGTTTTATTAAGGTAAATAGGAGCTATTAGGAACACCTGGTATAAGCCTTTTCTCTTTGCCTGTCAAGACTCTGATAGCCCTATAAAGATAACTCAAAAATTATCCAACCAATCCTGGATGTTTCCACTGATGGCTGATCTCAGCTTTGATGCATTAAAATTTCTTCTTAATTGTCGCTGGAAGAGGCCTATCTGTTTCTGACTGTCTCTGGCTCTCAGCTGTCTTTTTTTTTTTTTTCCGGCAAAAGCTCACTGCATTTCTTCGGTACATTCACCCCTTCCTTGCTCCCTGCCTCAGGGGCCCTGGGTGCAGTTTTCCTTCAACCTGGTCCAGGGTATAGGCCCATAACCTGTTTGGCCAGACCACGGAGCTCCACACTGGCCACGGTGATTGTTACACAGATGAGCAGGTGGCCCAGGCAGAGCCACTGAGATGTGTTTAGACGACCTCACTGAGCTTAGAAGAGAGACCCTCATTCTTCGACTCGCTTTTGGAGCATGGAAGCCTCGTGCTGCCAGAAATCCCTTTGTCACTAGCAAAACAAAACAAAAACTGCCTATGACAGACTGAATGTTCATGCATGCCGCAAATTCATACGTTAGCGTCACAGCCCCTTGTGGTCGTATCAGGAGATGGGGCCTCTGGGAGCTGATTAGGCTTAGAGGAGATCATGAGGGAAGCCCCATGATGGGATCTGTGCCTGCGTAAGGGACACCAGAGCTTCCTCCCTCAGTGCACACACAAAGAGAGGTCATGTGAGCACACAGCAAGCTAATGACTGCCAAGAAGCCAAGAAAAGAGGCCTCAGGAGGAAATCTATCTTGTCAGCACATTGATCTTAGACTTTCCGGGCTCAAGAACTGTGAGAAATAAATTTTTAAGGTTTAAGCCAACCAATCTATGGTATTTTGTTTTGGCAGCCCATGCTAAGATAGTGCCTGAGAATGAAACTAACACAGAAGAAGGTAGAGGCTTGAGATAGAAAATAGACCCTCATCATATTAGGTCCCTGGATCCAGCCATGCCTGGAGCGATGCCTGGACTTTTCAGTAGCACAAGCCTATCTCCATATTATTTTTGTTTTCTTTAAGTCAGTTTGAATTAGCTTTTCTCTTTTTTACATTCATTGGCCTTAAGGCCAAATTGAAGGCTGAAAATACCCAGCCTTCAACGCACGACCTTTGAACTAAGGTCCACCTTTCAGGCCCCAGAGAGGCACAGTAGTCAAGTGTGGATTTCCCTTTCCAAGTGTGCGTGGTCCTTACTACCAAGTCCTCGTGTGTCTCTGCCCTGGTCTCTACAGGAGCAGCATAGCTTTGCAAGGCATTATCCCAAGAGCGCTGCATGAACACACTTTTATGACTAGTCCAGTCCCAGAATTGAAGAACAAAGACTGTCTCAAGATGCTCCCTCGAGGTGGGCACAGGGCTTGGCTTTCCTAGAGGTCACTGCATTTGTTTATTGTTTCTTCCCTGGCACCCAACTAGAGGAGAAACAAACTCACACTTTGTTTGAACATGTAAACTTCCCACCATGCAAACTGGGGCTCAGAGAGGCCCAGTGACCTATGCATTGTCACACAGCTAATTCACCACCCTGACTATCACGTTCTAGGGTGAGAACATGCAGCATCTGAGGTGAAGGTGGACACTCACCTCAGATGCTACCAGGTCTGACCGATTTCACCCCCATCCCTGCTCCTCTCTGTCTCCTCCAGGAATCAAGCACTGATTTGCCATGAAAACTGGCCCCTTATCCCCCACAACTCTTCAATCCTCTACTGACTCTATCCCCATTCCCTTTTCCCTAACCCTTCCCACTGTGCTCCTGGGGCTTATGGTCCATCCTCAAATCCTCTCCTGACCCAAATCTCCTCCAGAATATTCCTCTTACCTGCCTCCCTTAGCTGTATCCTGGCTGATTCCACTGGCATCACCTCCCCTGCAGCCTCTCAGCATGATACTTCATTACTTAAATGTTCTCCCTCATGGACCTCAGCTCCTTGGTGGTGAACAGTTGTCATCTTTGCTTTAAATTGTTACTTCCAAACTCTCCTCCTTCACCTTCTCCTGAGCGCCCACCACGCATGCCGGGTGTGTACGTGTACTGAAGCCCCTGCCTAGTAATGGATTTTCCCACATCTTCAGTAGCAGGAACTTAGCGCTTTCATGTACTCACACCCCATGCTCCCTCAGGGAAGTGAGTCTACGACACAGGTCTCTTTAATACCCTTGGAAAAGTCTCTAGACTCTGACAAACACTGCCACCTCTGACCAGGCTCGCCCGCGGAGTGACTGTGAAGGCACGTAGCCAAGCCTCCGCTTCTGTGCACATTCCCTACAGTCTATTTCCAGCCTGGCAGCTGAAGTGCTCCTATAAAAATGGTAAGTCAGATCACATCACTTCAGCTCCAAGCTTCCCTTGTCACCATCACTGCGGGGAGGCCAAAGGACATCTGATCACCTTTGTGACCCCTGGTGATCCTGCCTTTCCACTTCCCTTCTGACCTCATTTCTTCCCACTGCCTCCCTGTCCCTGTCCACTCTAGTCACCTTGCTGCTCTGGGAATATCCCAGGCATCCTTCTGCCTCAGGAGCTTTGCACATGCTCTTCTCTCTGATATGCTACCTACATCATCGAAAAGACTCACCTCACGTCCTCCAGAACCTCCCTGACTACCCATCGCCTTTGCTGTCCTCCATCTCAGCTTTGTCTTTCCCCATGATCCTTGACGTCGTGTATCTTACTATGTCCTCTGTCTGTCCCTTCCACTAGGAAGTGCTCCAGGAAGAACACATTTTGTTCAGTGCTGTGCCCCCAGAACCTGGAATTGGCAATGAGGAAGCACTCAAGGAATGTTTTGGGAATGAATGAATAACTGGAGAGAAGCAAATTCAAACCACAAGACACCGCCTTCCCTTTTCAGAGTAGCAGACATCTTAAAGTTCAATTGTGTTGTATAAATAGAATATAAAAATGCTTTTAAAAAATAATGCAGGTATGCAGAAATGTGTGTGTGTGTGCATGCGAGTGTGTGTGCTCATTCAACGATTTGGGTCTGCACTGGCTGACCTGGAGAGACAGAGAGGATCAGGTAACAAAAGAAAGCTGTAGAATGATGTATATGATATGACTCTATGTTTATAAAAATAAACAAATACACACCCCAATCTCTGACTATGGGTTTATATGTACAAGGGATGAGAAAGCTGGGAGGGGAATCCCCAGTCTGCATTTTGATCTGAGTGAGACTGGGACGGGATGAGGAGGAAGAGGAATAGCTTTGTGTGCATATTTTTAGGCGTGAGTACGTGAAAGGACCAATGCTGGCAAATACTTAGAAATAAATCAGATGTACTGAGCAAGGGGGAAGCTGCGAGCAAACAGAACTCTCATTCTCTGCTGGCTGGAATGTAAGGGAGGGCAGTGAAAAACAAACTGGTAGGTGTGTTGCCGTTGTGTGTGTGTTGTGTTGTGTGTATTCTCATCCTCCATGATCCCACACAGAACCCGCAAAGATGTCACAGGAACTGCTGATGCACAGAACGTGATTCTGCTTTTTAACTCAAGCAGGTATATTTTTCCTTCTCTCTCTTCCCTCCCATGGAACCATGCTTTGGTGCCATGGGTCAGAGTTACCCAGGACGCCGAGGATATATTTAGTTCACAAACTCAGTAAGTAAATCCAGTAAAAAGGCTGAAGCAGCTGGAAATTTATCAAACAAAATGATTTTCCTGGGGAGCACATAAGAGCCAGCTGATGGCTAATTACTGTGATGTGGAAGGAAGGGAGCTGGGAGTAACACCTGGGGTTGACTTCTCTAGCAAAAGAAGGTAATTGCTTCCTGCATTGTGCCCACAGCATAGTAGCAACCCCCCTGCCAATCCATGCCTATATTCAGCTCACCTTGGTGGTGGTTAAATTAGTTTCTTTGTTTCCTAATGAGAGGAGGCCCTTTAAGATTTATATTAAGCCAGCAGCTTCAACATTAGTAGGTAATATTCTATCTTTTAGCAATGGGAATTATAAAACATCAGAGCCACATAAATGGAAAATAATTCGGCTGGGCGCAGTGGCTCATGTCTGTAATCCCGGCCCTTTGGGAGGCTGGGGTGGGTGGATCATGAGGTCAGGCGATTGAGACCAGAGTGGCCAATATGGTGAAACCTGGTCTCTACCAAAAATACAAAAAGAAAAATGAGCCCGGCATGGTGGCGCGCACCTGTAGTCCCAGCTACTCTGGAGGCTGATGCAGGAGAATTGCTTGAACCCAGGAGATGGAGGTTGCAGTGAGCCGAGATTGTGCCACTGCATTCCAGCATGGGTGACAGAGTGAGACTCCATCTCAAAAAAAAAAAGGAAAATAATTCACAAAATGCTTGGATGTTGAAACTCAGCTGTTCAGTCGCTCTCACCTCACCAGGCCTGAGAACAGCACTGAAAGAGGGACCATGAACGTGAGGCTAAGATCATGGGTGGCCTTACTCTTGTAAGCAGTGGAGTGAGGGCCTCCGTGTTCTCTTGCCCAGGTGGAGGTGCAGCTGAGCTGGGAGCCCCCATCACTCATTCTCCTTCTCAGTGCTTTAGCATGAGCAGGAAAAGACAGACGTTATCTGCAGTAGATGGATGAAGACTAGAGCCGCCATGAGCATGGCCACTTACCTGAGACCAGAACAGGTGCTGAGACTGACCACCGAGTCTGAATATCCCCGCAAATGTCCATGGTAGTAACAGTGACCCTAAAGGGGAGGAGGGGAGAATCCCAGTTCAGTTATCAAGCATTTTTGCCCACGTATACTAAATCGACTGCCTCTAATCCTCTCCACTTGTTTTTAGCTCTACAATTTTCTTTTGCATAAAATGTTGTTCTACAGCCTTAATATTTAATGTGAAGCCCAAAGTGACCCAGCCTGGATCTATGAAGGGAATGTCTGACTGACTTAGAGATTACCAATAGGGGTCTTTAAATGAACCCTAGTTTCACTCTTGTCTCTCTGATACCCTACAGGAGAGCCCTGATACAGAATGTTTTACAAAATCTAGCAGCAGAACAAATCATGTTGACATTGCCATTTTTCCCTCATGTAAATTGTCTTTCATAATGAGATGAAGAACTGTAGGGGGTATTTAAGCACACTGTGAAATGTAATAAAACAAGGCCTAAATCTGTGGCTTACGAAAACGGGAAAGCAGATGAGAGGACGTGAGGGTGAAGAAGGAAGGAGGGACCCTCACTGAATTACCCAGTTGAGAGCTGAAAGTCTATCTCAGCAGGAAAGAAAAATAGGAAGGTCTTCTAAGTCTAAGACGAAAGTTCCCGTGTGTCATGCCTGCAATATTCTATTCTTTGATAATGCCACAGCTTACGAAAAGAAACCACAGCACAGACACTTCCTTAGTGAAGGCAGATATCAGTCTGGAATCAAGGTTAATTTTTATCATTGAGCAAAGATTATGCTGCAGCCTTAATTAAGTGGCAGACTGGCAAGAAGTGGCTTGAGTATACTCAGTGCTCCTCACCCAGGTCCTCTAGATGCCAGCTGGGTGCAGGTCCCTGCAGAGAAAGGTACATGTATCTTCTCAGGGGAAAGAGCAGCTTGGACTTTAGCCCAACCCCATTGCACCCTCCTCAGTGCCCGGCTCCCTCATGCCTGACAACAGTCATGTACTTTGTCCAGGGCAGAGCTTGGTGTCCAGTTGTTCTGCCCAACAAAAACCATATTGACTTTGCTAAGAAAAAGCACCAGATGCAATTGAGTAGCGAAGGAAACTAGACACCACCACAGGAAAGGGGCTAAGAGGGTCTCTTGGTCTCAATGTACATGACAAAATTCTGGGATCATCTAAAAGGCAATGAAAGGAGGGTGATGGGGTTAAGGAGCCACAGAGACATGTATTACTCTGTTGGGCTTTTTCATATTAATTTTATAAGTTCTTTATACACTCAGGATATTAATATTCTGCCTGTTATTAGATGAGAAATGTCTTTCAACTTTGCTTATGATATTTTTTGTTCGGTTTCCAATTTATATAAATTTAAATGCATTTTTCTCTCTCTTCATTTTTTGTATAGCTCAAGGTGGCTTTTTCAGGGTCACAAATATGTCCTTCTTTATTTTCTTCTATTTTTATAGTCTTACAATTAGCTCTATCTAGAATTCATTTTTGTGGGAGTGTGAGGTTCAATGCTAACTTTCCCCTACAAATGAGAGCCAGCTGTGCTTTGCTCCCATTTTTCCTTTTTCTCACTGATGTGACATGCTACCTTGGCATATATCAAAGGCCCGCATTATGTCTGTGGCTCCACTTCCGCACTCTCTGTGCTAGCCCACTGAGACAGGTATCCATTTGTCTGTTCCTGTGCCAATTCCACACTGTTCCAATGACTATTGATCTATACTATATTTTGATATCAGATAGAGTACATTGTCCTATAAAATTAAGATTAAATTCATATATCATAAAACTAATCTTTTAAAAGCATATTATCAGTGAGTTTTGTTGTATATTTACAATATTATATACTCATTGCCACTAATTGATTCTAAAACATTCCTGTCACCTCAGGAAAAAAACCCATATCCATCAGTAGTCACTTCCTATTCCCTGCTCCTCCACTTCTGGCAACCATTAACCTGCTTTCTATCTCTATGATTTTGCTGTTCTGTTATTTTATAGAAATGGAATTATACAATATATGCCTTTTGTGACTGGCTTCTTTCACTTAAGCATGGTGCTTTCAAGTTCATTCATATTGAAGCTGCATTACAATGTCATTCTTTTTTTTATGGCTGAATCACCTTCTGTTGTGTGGATGAAAACATATTTTGCTTATCCAATTGATAAGCACATGAGTTTGTTTTTACTTTTTGATTATTATGAGTAATGTTACTATGAACACATGTGTACACATTTTTGTAAGGAGGTGTTTTCAGTTCTCTTGGGTATGTACTGTGAGTAGACATATGAGTCTAAAAGTAAAGTTGCTGGTTATATGGAAACTCAATGTTTAACTTTTTAAAGTACTGCCAAACTGTTTTGCCAAGCAGCTGAACCATTTTACATTCCCATGAGCATTATATGAGGAATCTAATTTCCCCACATCCTCACCAACACTTGTTGTTGTTTATCTTTTCAATTATAGCTGCCCTAGTGGACATAAAGTGGTATTTCAATGTGGTTTCGGTTTAATTTTCTTAATCACTAATGATGTTGGGCCTCTTTTCATGTGCTTATTGTCCATTTTTACACCTTTTTTTTAAAAAAAATGCCTACTTAAATCCTTTGCTTATTTGTAAATTGGATTTTGGTCTTTTTATTGTTGAGTTAGAAGAGTTCTTCATATATTCTCAGCACTAGACCCTTGTTAGATATATGATTTACAGATATTTTCTCCCATTTTGTGGATTATTCTCTTTCTTTCTCTCTTTCTCTCTCTCTCTTCCTTCGTTTCCCTCCCTCCCTCCCTCCCTTCCTCTTTTCCTTCCTTCCTTCCTGACAGAGCCTCGCTCTGTCACCTAGGCTAGAGTGCTGTGGTGCGATCTCAGCTCACTGCAACCTCTGCCTCTCAGGTTCAAGCAATTCTTCTGCCTTAGCCACTGGAATAGCTGGTATTACAGGCACAGGCCATCCTACTCAGCTAATTTTTGTATTTTTGTAGCGATGAAGTGTCACCATATTGGCCAGGCTGGACTTAAACTATTGACCTCGAGTTATCTGCCTGCCTCGGCCTCCCAAAGTGCTGGGAATACAGGTGTGAGCCATCAGGACCAGCCCCTTAACTTTCTTGGTTGTATCTTTTGAAGCTCAGAGTTTTTTATTTTGATGAGGTCTTATCTATTTTTTTCTTTGGGGGCTTATGCTTTTGGTGCCATATCTAAGAAACCATTACCTAACCTAAGGTCATGAAGATTTACGCATATCCTTTTTAAGAGTTGTATGGGTTTAGCTATTAAGACCTTTAACCATCTTGAATTAATTTTTGTACGTAGCTTGGAGCAGAAGTCCAACTTCATTCTTCTGCATGTGGACAGCTAGTTGTTCCAGAACCATTTGTTGAAACAATTACTCTTTTTTCTATTGAATTGTCTTGGTGATTTTCTCCAAATCACGTTTTCTTTTGGTACTGTTCTTTTCTCAAAAGTTGCTAGGTTATCATTCCCTATTTTCTCTTCAGATGAATTATCTAATCCAATTTTAAGCTGCACAATAATCCATTGAGATCTCAGTTTGTATTACACTGAAGTATAGGTTAATTTGGGAAGAACTTACATTTTCACAATAAACAGTTTTCTTATTCATGTCCATGGCAGGTCTCTCCTTTTAATAAGGTCATTTTTGTGTCCTTCAGTCTAGTTTTAGGTGTTTTTTCCATGTGGCTACTGGAAAATTTTCGTTAAGCTTATGCATAGATATTGTATAGATTTGCTGATATCATAAATAGGATCTTTTTTCCCCATTTGTTCTTACACATATTTATTTTTACTGTAAAGGAAACCTTTTGGTTTTGTAAGTTGGTCTTACATCAGGCACTTTTACCACACCATTGGATCAGTTCATCAGTTTGTAGCATATCTTTTTTCTATGCTGTTGATCATATCAAGTGCAAACAATGAAAGTACTGTGGGCTCCTTTTCGGATCCTTCATATAACATGGAAGAGTGAAATGGCTAGGTGTGCAGGGGCCATGGCAGGAGAGGACTGGCCTACAGAGGGACAGCATGTGCAAAGACAGTGGGCACTGCAGGGGTAAGTGGCATTCAGTGATGGAGTTAGTTCTGCTGGGCTGGAAGATTCAGGTGCAGAAGTGTAGCATTCACAGTGCCCTGTTCCTCCTCCAGAGAAGCTGCCATCTTCAATAAGCATGTGGTTTAAGAAAGGATGCATCAGGCTCCCATCCAGGCCATCAGGGAGGCTGCCAGCTCATCTACTTGGCTTTTGTGTGACACACATTTTGGATGGCTCCAGGGTCCTCTCCCTCTAGATAACTCTTAGTCAGGTATGCAGGGGAAGCATGATGATAATTCTCTGACTATGAGGGGGTCATTTAATTGGATCATAATGCTCTGAGGCATCAGGGGGATCCTAGTACCCTCCCAGGCCTGGCTTCATGGTAGGGATTTCAGCCCTGGGCACACGGCATGCATCAGAGTGGAAGATGATGCAGAAAGTGAAAGGTTGGCAGCTGCTGTTAGGATTTTGGCTACTTAGGGTAACCAGAATCACTGGGTTTAGACTGTCATAGATATCTGAGGTCACATACATTACAGAGTTTCCCCCATTTTCGAGGAATATAAAATGCTGCTCTAAGTAGCTAAATGCTGGTTAAAAAATTGAAAACCAAATGGTGACAATAATTTTAATTACTGACCTCTGAAATTTCAAGCTGATTTATACTCAATCTCAATTTATTTTTAATAGATTAGTTATTAAATATACTTTCAAATTAAATACACAGAAATATAAACTTGTTAAAGCATGAGCTTAGAACAAATTAGCATCAAATTAATTTCCAGTTCAACAACTCAGTTGAAGTATTACTTATGAAGGAGGAGAGGGTGGATTTTAGCTCTCATAAACTGTTGCTTAAAGTAAACAATCTCACTTCTCTCAATCATTAGAAAACAACTGATTTCCAGCTTTTTTTTTTTTTTTTTTTTTTTTTTTTAGAAACAGAGACTTGCTCTGTCTGCCAGGCTGGAGTGCAGTGGTGTGATCTCAGCTCACTGCAACCTCCGCCTCCCGGGTTCAAGTGACTCTCCTGCCTCAGCCTCCCGAGTAGCTGGGAGTACAGGCATGTGTCACCATGCCCAGCTAATTTTTGTATTTTTAGTAGAGACAGGGTTTCACCATGTTGGTCAGGCTGGTCTCGAACTCGTGACCTCATGATCTGCCTGCCTCGGCCTCCCAGAGAGCTAGGATTCCAGGCGTGAGCCACTACATCTGGCCCTGACTTCTGATTTCCAGCTTTAACATCACTTTTGTATCACCTTCAGACAGTTGACTAACAAGTCCATTGTTCATTACTGACAGTGATTAACTTCTTAGATGACTGATCATAATTATTAGAACTCCAAATTCTAGATCTTCCAAGGCAATTACAATTTCATGAAATTTAATCTTTTTCAATGTCTCCTTAAATGTTTAAACAAATGTGATTTAGTTTTTATAGCATAAGTCATCACGCAGATAATTTCACGGCTCAGCAAGACATGGCTGTCCCACCATGCGTCACGTGGTTGGTTGGGAAATTTGATGATGAGGAGCAGAGAAGATGCAGTCTCTAACCCCTGGGGGAGGAGGGCGACCTTATTAGGCAGTGTCAAAGGCAGAGGAGTACAGGCTACATCACCACTAGTGGCCGGCAGTGGGCGCTAAAGACAATCTCCAGGTGAGCGTGTGCCCCTATTCAAGGGGATGCCTCTGATGCACGGATGCTAAGAGGCAGCCACCAGCCAGGCCTTGTGAGTTCACAAACACTTAGCTTGTTGGGTCTGAATGTGCACACCAGAAAGAGATACAGCAGGGAGCCTTCGTGCCTAAGAGGGTCTTGCGCCCCACGGCCCCATGATCTGTTGATCACCACATGGCCCTTACCAGCCAGCTGTGGCCACAGCCCTCTGCAGAGCTTCCTACGCTGCATCCCTGTTCCTCTCTCTGATTGCCTCAAGTGCCAAACCGGAGAGCCTCTTTCTTTTCCTCAGGCTTATGTCTCTAAAGACATTGCCGAACAAGAAACGGTCCCACTAGGCCAGGCGTCTTTGCCTAGTTCTGCTGATTCAAGACATTCTATTTCTACTAACAAAACACAACACAGAAAAAGGGCCCCAAACATGCATAACCACAAAATTACATCTTTTCCTTTTCAAATCCTCTAACCATTTATTTTATATACTTATCACTTAACCTAATGCACTTTCCCACTCCAGCAGAATAACTTTTCCTTCTGTTTAATACTATCAATCAAACGTAATGGTGGGTAAGAGGAAGATGGAGTAAGAACTCTTGAACTTGAAAATTGGTAGCCCTCAACTCTATGCCATGCAGGAAGTAAAATCAAACGTCTGTTACCCAACTCTCAGTGGGCTAGAAAGAACGGTATTTTATATGCTTAAGTGGTAACAAAGATGGCTTGACTTTGTGATTAGAAAGGAATCGTAGCAGACAAAGTCTGTTAGGGAGTATACCAAGTAAATTACTCTGAATGCCTTCTTTAGGAGAACTTCATAGGGTCTTCCCAGACTCCTTGCCATATGCAACGTGCCAAACTCTTGTGATTTAGTGCTTGAATCACACAATGTTCTAGCCAGAAGGAAGCTTTGGACCATCTAAGGCCAACCTTTCTCTTTCAGCCAGCCCCTTCCCTGAATAGATGGGGAAACCAAGGCCTAAATAATCATCAAAGGTCACAGAGCTGGATAATGGTGGAGCAGGAAATGAAATCCAGGCCTTTCAACTCCAGGCCGGATGGCTGCCCTCCATACCTGGCTGTCAGAAACATGTGGCCTCATGAGTTTCTGTCTCTTTTAGAAAAGAAAAGCTATCACCTAAAATCCATACTTGGCAGAATGCTTTTCCTGAGTACCACAGAGCCTCACTGCAATGACACTCAGAGCATCATAGGAAGGTGAAGTCATTTCCAAACTCAGAGAAAAGCCTATAAATAGGAGGGGTCCAAGGGGGAGTGAGCATACGTGTGTATGTGTGTCTACAGGTGTGCATGTGTGTATATGTGGACAGATATTTGTGTGTGTGTGCATATATATGGCATGTGCATGGGTGTATATGCATATGGGGATGTATGGGTGTGCATATGTGTATATGTATGTATCTACAGATTGCATGTGTGTATATGTGGGCACATGTGTATATTTGTGTGTGTGCATATGTGCACGGATGTGTATGTATATGGGGGTACATGGGGGTGCATGTGTGTATAAGCATGTGTGTATATGGTGTGCATGTGTACATGTGCACGTGTGCATATGTATATATGGGTATGCATGTGTGTGTATATGTGGGCATGTGTGTCTTTGTGTAGATGTGTATGTGCATGTGTGTGTACATATATGGTGTGCATGTGTATATATGTATATGGGTGTGCGTGTGTATATGTGTGCATGTGGGTATACATGTGTATATAAGGGTGTGTATGTGTGTGTGTTTCTGGTGTGTGTGTGTGTGTGTGTACATGTGTGTCTGTTGCCAGCCAGCATGTCAGCATGACTGCAGTCAGGTCCTTGTTTCCTTGCACGCAAGCCCAACATACTCTACGCTTGCTTGAGACTAAAACAAGGTGACAATGCATTTGAGCAAAGAAAAAGTGACGTTGCAGTTCTGTGTGTTTCTATAACTGGGCTACATTACATTTAGTCCTGAGAGTGTGCGGGGAGGATTGTGAAGAAATAAGTCACCACACCCACCCTCCGAGGATCTCCGCCCTCACGTCCATAACAAGAACCATGTCTGGTTAAAAGACTATAAAGAAGTAACCTCAGGGGCCACTGAAATCATTCTGCTGTGCTAGAATTCTGCAGAGAGAACACACGCTTACAAAATCACATCATTCACAGTCTTTGAGACCTCCAGGCAAACTGGGCCTGGAAACAGCGTGTCTGCAGCAGTGAGACCACTAGATCCAACCAGAATTGGAAATCTTGGGGTTGAGTCTTGGAGTCTCTGTTTTTAATCTCTGCAATGGGATGGGCACTTAATTGTCCAGAGTTTTGTGGCTCAAATAAAGATGACATGGGGATGCAATTCATAAAATGTAAGGCATTGTTACAGATCTGGAATATGAACATAAATATTTTAAACTCGCTCTGCTGTAAGCTCTATTTTCCACCTGCTATTTTCCTCCACACTGACCCATTGCTCAGTGTATTTTTGTTGAATGAATGAATGGATGCGCATGAGAGAAATTGACCCATTAGAGAGAAGGGAGGGTTATTTGCTTATACCCTGTCACTTGGCTCTAACTCCCAACTGCAAATCTTCTTGGATATTGTGTGAAAATGCACATGAGGAGGTTAGCAGGGGCAGGGGTCAGAAGACCTATGGGAACATTTGCAATTTGATGGAGACACACAAGCCGGAAGAACTCAGTTATCAGCATGCTCATCTACCTTACTCTTAGCCGCACCCCAGCTTCTCATCTGTTATCAGAATCTACAAGGGATTTCACAAGGAACATATGGTACGGTGTGGGGAAGAACTGCTGTGAAGTGATCACTGGCACAGCAGTGGCCATGGCTGGCTCACTTCTCCAAAGCCCTGACTGCGTGCCAGGCTCGATGTCTGTTTCATCATCACATCCCACAGCTGGTTAAGTGCTCGAGCTGGGATTTGAACCTGGCTAGTCTGGCTCTGGCTTGTGATCCTAATCATGGCGTATACTGCCTCTAGACAGAAGTCTATCTCTGAGCCTGCCCTTTCTTGACAATTTTATGGAAGAAAAGTCACCAAAACAGGGAGTTCCTCTGGGAACACAGGTTTGTCCCTTGCATTGTTTGGCTCCCAGAGCATCTCTGTTATGGGCACATCATGTCATATGTTGTTAGAGTATATGTTCCCTGAGGACAGGGGCTGCATCCTCCCTTCTGCAGACTTGCCACAGAGTATGGGATGTGCACTGATCTGAGTTCAGTTGGGCCTTGGAGTGATGCATTTAGTGAATTCCCAGAGGCCTGTTCTGGCCTCTCTTCTCCTCATATTTTAGGACTTTGGTTCAGCTGAACATCCTCTGCTCTCCCCCAGAAGCATTCTCTAGGTGTCTCCCATTGTAAATGAATGCCACCCCTTTTTTAATCCACCCCACTGCAGTTTTATATACTAATTGCATTACTACAAACACCACGGCCAGAAATGTATAACCGAGACTCAGTATTTTGTTCCCAGTGAATCGGAAGCAGTGCAGCACAGCATATAGGAGCTGAGACTCTCCCATCCAAGAGCTACCCGGCCTGCCCCTGCTTAGCTTCCAAGATCAAATGAGATCAGGCTCACTCTGAGTCGGGTGGCCATAGACTAGGAGCTCAGATTCTACAGTCAGACTATTTGGGTTTGAATCCTCATTAACTGTGGGTGTGGCCTAGTTACTTAACCCCTCGATGTCTCGGTATTCTCATCTGGGTATAAAGACAGCAAAAGTTGATTTTTGGTAAAGATCAAACAACAGAATATGCGAAAAGTTCTGTGCACAGTGTTTTGCCTATTGTTGATGTTTATTCAATGTTAGCTACAGCATTGGACACTCAATAAACATTTGTTGAATGAGTGCATGAATGAATGACTGAATAAATGCATGCATGAGTGAAAAGGTAGGGGTTGTCACCATTGTGGAAGGTGAATACTGGTCTGAGAAATTTGCATTTGACTGAGGAAGTATTGGGGGAAGCTGCTGCTGATTTGGGAGATCGCAATGTAAATTTAATCTTGTGATACAAATAGATGTTTTAGAGGGATCATTCGGATGGGAGTGGAGTCTGGATTAAAACTAGGTGAGATTGGGAGTGGGGAGAAAGTCAGGTGGCTAAAAACTTCTTCCAGCTGTGGGGAAAGGAGGGCCTGAGTTGGCACAGCCATGTGACAGTGGACAGGAAAGGGTGTGGAATGCAATACGGAGGTAGGAGTCACCATGGGACCTGGGTGAGGACCCAGGGAAGAAAAGGTGCTGGTGTTGAGTGCCTCGGCCAGTGGGACAGCAGAGCAGCCCTGTGAGGGAGAGGCAGGCAGGGAGAGCTGGTGAGTTAGGTATGTGTGAAGTACAGCAACAGCAGGGAAATTCAATCCATTCTCAATTATGTTTTAAGAAGCGTATGATGACGGGCCTTGCTCGTGGAGTCCTAGTTAGGGAGGGGGAGTCAGGCTAGCGGGACTGGGGGAAGCCAAATGAAGCAGCAGATAAGCTGTAAGTCTGCCTTTCTTCATGGTCCAGGACACATATCCCTCCTGTGAGCATAACTCACAATCTTCCTGTGCCCAGCTATCACCAGACCGCCAGCTGACAGAAAACTGCCAGCTAGTTCACTGCAACCTTGGTGTTATCAGTACTGAACAAAGCTTTCTTCAGCACACTGCACAAGCACCATCCTAGAAAACCTCCAGGAAGCCTCTATCTCCTTGCAGTCAGCTCCTCTCTTGCTGGCCTGCCTGTTCCTCCTTTGCAATGTATTTTCCTATAATCTCTAATAAATCTCTCTTTATCTACAACTGTCTTCGTAAATTCCTCTTACCCCCATGCTACTGGCCCAGATAGTCGCTGCCCACCTGCAACACCGCTCACACTTGATATGCTTATGAGATGTGCATGATCTCTGCCTTTCCCCTTCCCTCTAGAATTATCTTTTCATCCCTGTTAGACGCTCTCTAACTGTAATGAACTGTGGTTAACTTTTGATATTCATTTGCCCTGACCTGTTTACTCCAAGCCGGTGGTAGAAGATACCAACCCTTTCTGACAATCAGTAGTTGACATGGAAATGAATAGGATGTCACCAAATAACACCTTTTGCCAAAATATTAGATTCTATCATTACCTGATGGTCCAGGCTCAGTTCATCTCAACTGGTCCCCTTTGACACCATCAAAGCAAATGCTCTCTATTTTTTCCAGTGAGAAACATACACCATGAATGGAGCTCTTTTGGGTCCTGATCATGTCTAGGGGTGAGACATTTTTCAGTCCATGCACCAGGCCTCTGCTGCCATCATCTCTCACCCGGGCTTCAGGCTCCTACACAAGAGCCCTCTGCCTGATCCTGCCAGAGTTCCCCTCCCCTCCCGTTCCCTCTGACTACAACTTCATGCTGCAACCAGTGGGTGCTTTTCAAAGCCCACACATAGTCATGACATGCCTTGGGTAAGGGCCTTTAGTGGACTCCTAATGTTCCTCTAGCACAACCAAGGCTATCACCGTGGTCTTCAGGTCCTATACGCTCTGACTTTCATCAACTTCTAAATACTTCCTTGCGCCCCTCTCCTTCCCCTCAGGTAAAACTCAGCATCAGCCTGGAATGTTTCTGCTTCTCCTGTCCCCTGATTCATGCCTCTTCAGCCTCCAGCTGTTGGTTCACATGTTCCTTTCCCCGTAAAGCCTTCCATGGTCCCTCAGACCAGATTAGGGCCCAGTGGCCTTTCTTTTGGTGCACTTAGCCCAGATGTTAATTATGTTTGTGATTACCAGGATAAGGGCAGTCTTCTTCCTCTAGCCTCCCTTCTCCCCAGGGTCTCCTTGTCTGTTTTTAATTCCTGCTGTATTCTCAGTATAAGGGGGCATGTGTACAGGTCATGGTGACCGCACAGTGCAGGTGCTTGATATACGCATGTAACACGCATGTAACCGACACATGTATTCCCTCCAAAGCACTGACAGCATCTAGCCTTTCTGTGGGCCTCCGCCAGCCTCTCCCAGAGCTGTCTTTTGGCAAGTAAACAGTAGAAATGTCATGCAGATAGTCTCCTGCAGGCCTTATTAAAAGTAACAATATAAAATATAATCTCCCCTTAGATGTGGTCAGCAAAGGATAAAGCACAAATATTTCATCCTGTCAGGACAGTTGAGAGAAAAGATGTGATTAACTCCAAAATTAAAGTCAGCCAGTCTTCTGAGTCAACCAGCTTACACCAATTGCGGAGACATTAAGAAAAAAAAAGCTCTATACACTATAGCCAACAAAAAGCGGTTCTTATTTTATGTATAATTTTAAATTTAGGAAAATTCACTGTGTGCTGACTTTAGTGGATGAGGAGATGAGTCAGCAAATTTCTTTTTGTTTTCCAGCCTGATTCAATAAAAACAAAACCCTAAAAGCTGCATCTGGGTCCTCACCATGAAAAACAATACGAGGCCTCGGACTCTCCTTAAGGGGGTCCTGCTGGAAGGACCAGCTGTTCCGGGCTGTGGGTTTTACTTGGTGAACAAGATTGTTCACTCCCGTCTGTCTTTCCTGCAACAAGGCTGACTGCTTGGAAGGGCATTCAAAGGAATGGGGGACAGGAACTGCTGGGTTAAAAGAAAAGTCACCATTTTTCTAATTATAAAAGCATCGTGTACTTGATGCTTCTGGAGGTTTGGGGGTGCCCATTAATCTATCTTTCAGTTGCTTCCCCTGGTAGGGATGATTCACAGAGTCAGATGAAGATCAAAATACAGCATCAGCTTAATCACTTCCAAAAAAGAGGCTTCTGGTATATTCTAGAGAGGATAACCAGTGTAGGCCTCGGCAGTAGAGAGGCTTCCTGCAATTTTCAACCTCTGTCCTCCCCAACCTCTTTCCCCTTCTTCTCAGCCAAAGCCTCAGGACCCATCTTGGGAAAGGTGGGGATGAGGAACTCTGCTGCCTAGAGGACTCCCTGGAGGAAGAGATGGAAGGGCAAATCTCACCCACTACTGACCTAAAGGGCTGCCCAAGGCATGGGCTGCACCCACTCCCCAGTTAGCAGGGACCAGGGATTTTCAGGGCCTTCTCCTCCCACGCTCTTCTCTGTAAAGAGATAGTTCCATGGGAAGGACTAGGGGAAGAGGAGAGGAAGGGAGCATTCACTCTTTCACACACTCACCACATGGAAAACGAGGAGAGGAAAAATACGAGCCCCTGCTCCTGTGCACACAACAATCCAAGAACCCAGAAGAGTACAGAGTGTCCCACCACATGGACACAACCACTATCAACGTCCTGGAGCCCGTCCATGCGGGCTGTTTACTAAGATGCCTGGATATGTAGCCTTCAGCTTTTGCAATCCAAGTCCCAAACAGACCCGGCAGCTGTTGAACCTCTCTTTCTCTAGTCCTCTATTTCTTCTTCTTCTCGCTTACTGCATTTTTCCTCCCAAGTGAGAAGGGGAAAAAGTGCTGTGATAGTGAATACTGTCAACTTGATTGGATTGAAGGATGCAAAGCATTATTCCTGGGTGTGTCTGTGAGGATGCTGCTAAAGGAGATGAACATTTGAGTCAGTGGACTGTGAGAGGCAGACCCGCCCTCAGTCTGGGCGGGCACCATCTAACCTGCTGCCAGTGCAGCCAGGACAAAAGCAGGCAGGGGAATGTGGAAGGACTAGACTGGCTGAATCTTCTGGCCTTCACCTTTCTCCCATGCTGAATGCTTCCAGCCCTTGAACATCAGACTTCAAGACCTTCAGTTTTTGGGCTCTTGGGCCTACACCAGTGGTTTGTCAGGGGCTCTTGGGCCTTCGGCCACCGACCAAAGGCTGCACCGTTGGCTTCCCTACTTTTGAGGTTTTGGGACTTGGACTGGCTTCCTTGCTCCCCAGCTTGCAGATGGCCTACTGTGAGGCTTCACCTTGTGACTGTGTGAGTCAGTACTCCTTAATAAACTCCCCTTCATATACACATCTATCCTATTAGTTCTGTCCCTCTAAAGAACCCTAATATAAATGCCTAAAAAAATGAAAATGAGTAATGGAGGTTGAAGCAGAAAGCATAAAACTATTCAAATAACTCTGAAAGCATATTTTACATATTCTAGAGATGTCTGTATTAGACAAGCACTGTGCACCGTCACGGATCGTGGACATTTGGAAGGCTGGAGCCTATTGTTGTAGCTCATTCTGAAATAACAATTTTCACTGTGGAGATAGCCTTAGTACTGAGCCTGAAAACATTTTAAATGAGATCTTAGGGGGGTAAAAGAGGAAAAATATGTCAAATGTGAACTAATGGCCCCACCTATCACTTATGTATGAGGTTGATCCACAGATCTTTACTTTACGCCTCCGTCTTTCTCTGTACTCTAGGTTCTTATAAATCCATCGGCCTACAGAACACCTTTACTTGGCTGTCCTGTGACAAACTCAACACAGACAAACCAAGATGTGTCTTCTCTGCCTTCCAACCAACAGCTGCTCCTTAATGGTACCAGCGAGGAACAAATTGACCATCCAATGGCCTACGCAGAAGGGAAAGTCCCATTGATGACACCTCCCCAACTCACTATCCCCGATCCTGTCTCCTTTGACCTCCCAAGTACTCTTGACTCTGGCCAGTCGCTGACCATTCCAAGGCCCACGTCTGTAGGCAAAATTTTCACCAACTACAATGGGCCCATAGGAAATCTTCCTGTCTTCTGTCTCTCAATATTCTTTCTTCTATTCTGTCATCAGAGACCCCTTCTAAATCACAGAACTGAACAGGCCATTCTGCTGCATAAGAACTTCCTATGGCTCCCAATTTTCAGGAGGTAAAGTCGAAACTCCTTAGTATTAAAAGGTTTCATCCCCATCTTGCTCTTCTTCTCTACCCACTTTTAAAGAATGAGATTAATGTCAATTCCTTAGTGAAATGGCCTCCAAAGAATTAAAATCAGTCACAATTAAAATATCACAAAGGCGTTTTGTTTACATCTCTTATCGTAGTAATTATGTTAAAACATATTTTTAAAATGTCTTTAAGATGTTCTGTGGCTTTCCGGTGGAATTTATATGCTGAAGAATATATTTTAGTCAGCCTATCTTCCCATAGCCTAACAGTGTCTGCACACAGGAGATGCTTAATAAATACTTGTTGAGTGAATAGATGAAGTAATGAATTTTACACGGCATCACCTAAGACAGTGCAGTGCCAGATGGATACTTTTATTAAAAATCTAGTATATGTCAAGATGCTATGTGAGGCTCTATGAGGGGATGAAAGGGATAGATAGCATTCCTCACTCACAAAAGCTATTATAATCTCTATAACAAATAGTATAGATTATCATAGAAGAAATGATATCAGTTATAATACTTTTAATCTGAAGATATTAATGGATTGAATTACCTTAGTAGATATGCTAATGTTGAACTATCCTTGCATTCCTCAGTCAAGTATAATTTGGTCAGAAAGTATTTTTAAAATATGCCCTGGATAGGGTTTGTAAAATTTTACTTAGGATTTTTATCCATAATTGAAACTAGTCTGCAGGATTTGTTTTGTGCATGCTCTTCTTCTCATTTTAGTAGCTCCTCCCACCCCCTCCTTTAAAAAAATTCTTTTTTTCCTCGGGAACTCTTTGTTTCTCATATGTTAGATAAAACTCACCAGCTAAATCATTTGAGTCTGATGATGTTTTTGTGAGCAAATATTAAAAATTACTCTTAAAAATTTCTTTATATAGTTATATTTAAATTTTCCTCTTTCACCTTGAACCAGTGTTAACAATTTTACATTTCCAAGAAAATGGTTAGCATTGTTCATAACATTCTTGTGATTTAAAAAAATCTCTGAATGACAATACTTAGATCCCTCTTTGCATTCTTAATATTATTTACCTGATAATTCTTTCTTGATTAATTTTATAAAAGCACTGTCCATTTTATGAATATTTTCAAAGCACCAGCTTTTGGTTTAATTCATCTTCTCTCGAGTTTTTTGTTTGTTTGTTTGGTCTTCCTTTTCATTAATATCTGCTCATTTAAAAAATCTTCATTTCTGAGAGAGGTTTATTTAAGTCTTCCACTCTGTGAATGTGTCCAGACATTTTCAGTGACTTGCTTTATGAATTAAGCTTATCAACATTACATCTAGAGACTTTTCTTTTGAGGAAAAATTGCAAAATGCTATGTCAGTATTGGAAGCTTTTTTGGTCAACTTGCTAGGAACCAAACAAAGCTTTACCCCATAATGCCTGATGTTTAATGCTTTTTTGTTTTCTTTTGGATTTTAAGAAATCCTTTAATTAGGAGCTAGGCTAAAGCTTAGTTCTAAATGAATCTATGATTAGATTTAAAAGTTATATCTGGATTCTGTCATTTATTGCTTTATATATTTTGAGACAATTTTGCTGGTATATTCAGTTTCAAAATTATTTTACCACCTTTTAAATTGCTCTTTTTTTTGCCTTAAGGTCTAGCTTCTCTGATGATACTGCTACAGCAGGATTTTTGGGGTTTTTTTTTTGGATTAAGATTTGTCTACTATACCTTTTTCCTTTCCTTTGTTTTCACATCGTTTTATATTTTGGGTGTGAATCTTACAAAAATGATGTAGCTGGATTTTATTTTAAATTCTAAGCAGATGATCTGTTTTTATTTTCATAGAGAGATTCCATCTACTTACATATAAAGAGATTAATATGTTGATTCACTTTTATCTTATTATTTTGTGTTTTTCTATTCTTTAAATAGTTACACTTAAAATTACAGGACACACTCCTATCAAAATCTAAAGTTAATCAGCATGTCTGTTATTCTCTAGTACAATATAAATTCTTAAAAATTTTTAAATCTATTAGCTCATTTTGTTTTAAACAACCCAAATTTGGTCACTGTTGTAACAGTTATTTTAAGAAGCTTATTTAAATTTATTCACATGCATTACTTTGCTTACTAGTGCCTTTGACTTCCTGTCCTTGCTGCTGGTAATCAATTTCCTTCCTACTGAGCTATTCCTTGTTAATTACCCTTTGGTAGATACCTTTGTTAGAATCCGAGGGTAGTAAATTCTCTCATCTTTGTATGAAAATGTCTATTTCACTTTTATTCTTGTAAAATAATTAATGAATCTAGGATTGAGACTGACAATAATTTCCCCTTAGCTCTCAAGTTTTATAATTGCAAAGTTACTAATGAAGAGTTTGTTGTTGGTTTAGTTGTCATTATTTTGTACAAATCTCTCTTTTGCCTCAAGTGGTTTTAAGAGTTCATCTTTGGTGTTCTGCAATTTCATCATAAGCTGCCCTGGAGTGTGTTGTGTTTTAGTTATTCTTCCTCCTTGACTTGGTGGATTTTCTTCAAGACTCAGGTCTTTCCTCAATTCAGGGACAGGCTCGTCACACTCTGTTTAAACACTGCTTGCATCCTGTGTGTGTTTTTAAATTTTATGTACTTTGTGGAATTTCTATTAGACCCATTCTGTTCTCTTTAAATTTCTTTTCTCTGATTTTTCTTTTATCTTGTGCTCTTTGAGGTCCTAATTCTTGTTTCTCTTGTCTGCTTGATACTTGAATACAATGGCTTTTTGTATTATATGGCTTGTAATTTTGATTTGGGGCTCATCTTTAATATTTTTATTCCTTTTTCTTCCACGTGGGCATCTCCTGTTATTTGGGTTATAGAAATATTCCTACAGAACAATTTTGGGTTGGGCTTCTGCCTGGGCCCATGGGAGTTTCACTGATGTGGGACTGGTTTTGAGGTCAGTATCTTGACTGGGAATTCCATCCCCATGCTGGTATTAAAAATTTGGACACAGGCCCAGACTATTCCCAACAACCACACATGAGACCAAGTGGGGTTTCAATGTCTTCATTTTTTATGAAATCTTTTTCCAATCCAGGACACCTGGCAGACAATTCTTTCCCCCAGTCCCCATCTCTGGATTGGAAGAGTTCTTTTTGTCTCTTTTTCACAGAGAAAAGCAGCTCTCCTGGGAATCTGGCTTTCGTGGGATTCTCCGCTGCAGGCGGTTACTTCTCTTTTCCCAAACCCAAGCATCAGGCCCTCTTTCTGGGTCTTGAATAGCCCTGTGGGTCTTTGGAGAGCCCTTTGGTGAGCCCCAACTCACCCGCCAGTGCTCAGGAGTAACATCCCCTATTTTCGTTCCTGCTTCTTGGGGATTTCGCTCTCTCTCTTTTGAGCTTGACCAGGCATTAGCAACAATTCTTAAATGTTTATATTTTATCCAGGATTTCCGTGTGTTTTCTTTGGGCTGGGAGAGCTACAGCAGCTCATTCCACCAAGTTCCTGGAAGGCTGCAGGTAACAGCTTGTAAGTGCCAAGTGTCAAACAAGTGATAAAGAAAAGTGTTGGCGTCATGCAGGGAAGAGAGGAATTACTACAGATAATAATGGCTACTTGACAAGCTTCAATGATAAGGGCAAAGCCTGCCTCTAGCTCATCCTTTTTAAAATAAATACCCACAGCTCTTTAAAACAAGTAACCTTCCTCCTTCCCAGAGGGCAGGGACTCTGTCCTGTTGTCTTTGAATCCCCATATTCACATATGGGACAGATCACAACGAATGCACAGCAAACATTTGCTAAAGCAACAAATACAGGGAGCATTTTGTTCAGGACACAGCTAAAAGTTCGGATACCAGAAACCCGGCATGAGAGGTGATCAATGTCATGTTACAGTCACCTCCATGATATAGACGTACCACACTGTGGATACATTCAGAGTGGGCTAAGCAGAATCAGTTTTCTTTTAAAGTTCTTTAAGGTACCTCAGAGTTTAATGTAGCAAAGTTCAGTCCAGGCATGGCTGCCTTCCAAGCCACCTCTAACTGGCTAGGTTTTCTAAAAACGATTTGCTCAAACGAGCATCCATAGTCCTTTGAAGGTGGTTTCAAGGTCAGTCCTGCCATAAAGCCAATTCCGCAAAGGCTGTCGGTGCACATACCTGGTCAAGGCTGGTGTTTTTGGAGTTACAGTGGAATGCCTACCACTAAGGGACACATAGGCGCTTCTTGGGGCCTAGGTTGCGAATCTGGGCATGTGATTTTGCTCCAAATAAAATGGCTACAAAGTTTAAGCACAGATCCAGTGGTGCAAGATTATGGTGATGTGCCAGAATTACCGTGTAATTTCGAGTGAGGGAGACATCAGTACCATCTTGCAGATAGTGGGTTTCCGTGAAGCTGCTGGCAATCAGGCCTCTGTGGAAAAACAAAAACACCATAAAAAGATGAGTGCAGAATTGCATTGTGTTGTGAATGTCTAGGCTATCGGGTAGTAAGACTGTGACCTCCTTTTTTTTTTTTTTTTTTACAGATAATCCAAGGAGGCTCCATTAGGACCTTCCCAGTTTAAGTTAGCTTCTCCAGGGAGAATTCAGGGAGATTCAGGCAATAGAGTCAGGTGTGCGTTCTTGGAACAACCGCCCACACAGTCAGCGTGGAGCCCACACTCTGTCCCTCCCTCCCACCTCATTCCTTCATACGCACACCTGGGCGCACACACTTGCACATGCGCCCCCACACACATATACTCTTCCATGAATATTACAGGCAGATTTCTAATTTGGGGAAATCTCCCGCCTGGAAGTCACAGGCCCTGCCAACTGGAATCGATGGCTGAGCCACCTGCTGGGAAAATCATTCTGAACCACAGCAGTGCCCCTCCTGCTCCCCCGCAGGTGAGAGAACCAGCTGACAATATTGAAATGTCACAGAAGAGATTAGAAGAGCAATGAAATGTTAAAAGCAGTGACGTATGTATGAGGTGAGGAAAAATGATTTTGCACACCCTGAAATATTGAATTTCTAAGATAAATGGAAAGGGGGAGGAAACCCCCTGTTTATCCTGACAATTAATAAAACTGTATGCAGTCTACCAGAATTTCATTAAAGATTGCAAGGCATGGGTTACTTAGGTTTTAAATTATTTTCCAATGTCTTACATAACACACACTATTTTATCCTGTTCAACACAACCACAGGAAGTATTTCCTGTGTGAATACCACTGCCAGGTGCTGACTGCTGGGATACAAAGACAAGCAGGAACGGCCCCCCTCTTGATGACACCAAGGGCTGGTAGGGTCATGGGTGACACAGAATCCAAGGTGAAGGGAGCGATCGCAGAGTAGAAACAGAGTCCTTCTGAGGCAGGAAAATCGGGCCTGGAGGCAGGGGACATAAGGCCGATTCATGCTGACTTGCTAGAACTAAATCTAGTGAAAGCACTTCAGCTGTGACAGGAAATATCCTCTCCATTTACTTAGGGCATACACTAAGTAAATGAATTTGTAACTTTACTTCATCCTCTTCATTGACATAGGGCGTACACCAAGTAACCAATGGAAACCTCTAGAGGGTATTTAAACCCCAGAAAATTCTGTAACAGGGCTCTTGGACACCTATGCTCCAGCCTGCTCTCACCCTGTGGAGTGTAATTTCATTTTCAATAAATCTCTGCTTTCATTGCTTTGTTCTTTCTTTACTTTGTTTGTTCATTTTGTCTAATTCTTTGTTTGAAACACCAAGAACCTGGACACCCTCCAGCAGTAATTCTTCTGGGGGCATGGATGTGCCACGTGTGGGGAAGGCTTTGCAGAGGGAGCCGACAACTACTGGGCTTTAGTGGATGGAGTGGGAGCCGGCCAGGCCCAGGAGCAGGTGGAAGGGGAAGGGAAATCCAGGCAGATAATGTCAAGGTCAGGGTCTGAAGGGTCCTCAGTCTGGGGAGCTGAGCTGGTGGAAGACAGAGAAAGGCTCTAAACAGAACCTCGGTTTTCTGTGTCTGGACAACAGGGAGTCAAGAGTCAAATTAAATACTGAACTTTGCGGATAGGGAAGGTGCTGCCCGACCTCTCCCATCTTCAGGGAACACGCTTCAGTTTGTTTCTGTGTGGGGTTCCTCCACTCCTGATCTGGAGATGAACACGTGACCCAAGCTAAGTGCATCATGAATCTTCCCTACAGCGTGTTGAGCTGGGACATCTGGGGATGAGGGCTTTCTTCTTTGTTCTCAAGGCTCTGAGGATAGCCACAGAGCTTCCTCCACCCTGGTCCCTTACTTCAGGAGAATGCTGGTCAGAGAACAAAGCTGTCACCCTCAGGCAGGGACAAAAGGCAGGGAGAGGGAGATGGGACTTTTGCCCCAGGGCCTACTGCACCTCTCCTCTTCCTCATAAGTCCCTCTCTTCTGCTTCCACTGGTTGGAGCTGGTTTTTGCAACCAGAGTCCTGATCAGTATGGCAGGGAAGAAAAAGAAGTGGGAATGATACAAACGTCAGAGATGAGAAGCACTTTCTTTACAGGGTCAGAGCTCCCTAGACTCCTCCCAGCCAAGTTCAGAACTGAGAGTCAACTACTTGTTTTACATGGTTTGCAACATATTGAGGATATGCCTGGCTTAAATCAGTTAGACCCTGATGGCAGGTCTCTGTTGCAGTCCACTTAACAGCGAGTGTTTGAGAGGGTGTGTGGCAAACATAAAACACAGATGGGCCCTCACACTCACTGGCAAAGGCACGTGGGTCTTCCGAGTGCTGCCCTCACTCTCCTCAGCAGTGCACCTGTCGTGCCAGAGAAGGTTGCCTTCCGTGGCAGCATTGGGCTCTTAAACCCCCATCTTGTAAGCTCACCTCCTCTGAGCTGCCAGAGGGGCTGCCTGAGCGGGCTCATTCACAGCACACCCCAGCCCAGTCATGCAGTGAGGAGCAAAGGAGGGAAAGTCGGGAGAGAGAGCAGGCAAGGCAGTGGGAAGGTGGCAAGGCCCTGAAGAGAGGAGTCTGAAGAAGGGGTGGTCCTTGTTCACAGGCAGACAGCTCCAGCGGGATGGAGGAGGCTGGTGGCCTTGACAATGGAGCTGCAGCAGGTGAGCCCAGGAGAAGGGCAAAGGCGAGGTGAATGAATCCTCCACAGCACAGTTCCAAAGGGAAGCAGAGAGGTGGGATGTGAAATCCAGAGATGGGGACTTGAGGGGAATAACTGGAGGGCTGCGCTGAGAGTGGACATAGGCAAAGCTGCAGAGGAGCAGGCAGAAGGATGCAGAGAGCACAGAAGGATACACACAACACGGGGCAATGTGTAGAGCATGGGGAAATGCACAGAGCATGGGATGATGCATAGAGCACACGGGGATGCAGGATGCACAGAGCACGGGAGGAAGCATGGAGCATGGGGGATGCACAGAGCACAGGAGGATACACAGAGCATGGGGAAGACACAGAGCATGGGGGGATGCAGGATGCACATAGCACGGGGGGATGCACAGAGCATGAAGGATGCACAGAGCACAGGGGATGCACAGAGCAAGGGGGATGCACAGAGAACAGGAGGATGCACAGAGCACGGGGGATGCACAGAGCACAGGAGGATGCGCAGAGCACGGGGGGATGCCAGAGCACGGGGGATGCATAGAGCACAGGAGGATGCACAGAGCACAGGAGGATGCGCAGAGCACCGGGGGATGCACAGAGCATGGAGGATGCACCTAAGGATGCACACAGCCTATTCTCTACTGAGCCGGAACCCATAGTGGCCACAATAGTCTTAAAAAAGGAACACACTTGGCCAGTTTCAAGATCACAGAGAAAGGAAAAGAAGAACTTAATGTAGATTAAGTTATATTAATTATTGCTCATATAATTTGCTATGTATTCATAATTCTATTTATCTCATACTTTACTAATAGTTTAGCAGTTCAGGTCTTAACAATGCTCAAATCTTATCTGAATGAACAAGGTATATAAATACCTAATATTATGGGGAGTGATGGCTACAGATATTTGTAGAACAAAGAGACACCATTCGAAGGCCTCTCACCAGGCCTAACTGAAAGCTGGTTTGGACAGATGGCCAAGGAGAAAAGTCGTTTTACATGGGAGAGAGATGGAAAATCCAGCAGGAAAGCTGGGGATTAGAGAGAACCAGCTTTTGATAGACAACTGTCAGCAAACTGGAGGACAGAGTAATTTTAGGATTAAATAGCAATAAAATTAATTAGGTTTTGAAATGTGACTCAGAACAGCAATGCAAAGCCCTGTGAATGTTCATGCCTAAAACTACCCACTGCTCCTCGTTGTCATCCAAGTGTCATCTGAGCTAAGCAGAATGACAACTATCGTGATGCTTGGAGCTCTGGAGAGTTCCTAAGCACTGTGGTATGTTTCCTCCTGTTGAAAGAGGGTGGAGCAGGGGCCTGTGCTTACAGCCCTGACTATGTCCCACTGCTGCCAAGGCACTAAATGACATGTTCCTTTTTGAGTTTTTCTCATACGGTCTGGAAAAGAAGTGTTCATTTACAGATGAGATGCAGTCATACCACTTGTGTGTATTATATCTTCTCAAGATATTTTGAAGACAAGAGAGGGGAAGGGGAGAAAGAAAGAGAGGAGCAGGAGGAAAGCCAGCAAAAATTCATGCTCGGCATACAACAGAGGCTTGCAAAATGCAGACAGTGAATGCTACCTGTGCTCACCACAAAAATGGTAACTGAGAGGTAATACATTTGTTTATGAGCTAGTCAATCATCCCCTTTAAAACAACAAGGGGTGCCCAACAAAAACATTCAATGATCTGTCCATTTAAATAGCTAAATACCTAAATAAATGCCAAACCCCAAAAACGCCAAACTGATGATCAGCTTTCCGCACCATCAGCCCCAGTGCTATAAGCTGGGAAAAGCAGACAGCTTCCTCGGTTTCCTCTGTGGGGTTTGAATGAGAGATGGAGGGAAGCAATGTGCCTGATGTCTGAGCTCCTCCCAGCTCTCCCTTCTGGGAATCTGTGCTTCTGCAGCCAAGACTCCAGGTGTCATGCGCTCCACACCTTTGGTAAAGAACCCACCCTGCACGGCTCTGTGTGTCCCTGCTCCCTGCTCTGACTTCCTCAGGTCCTGCTTGGAGATCATGCCGCCCTCCCTTCTAAAACTCTTTGATGCCTTTCTGCTGCCCCTGGGATGAAATGCCAGCGCCTCCACATGGCCTCCAAGGTGCTCGCAACCTCATGCTACCCACCCTCCCACCACACTGTGCCCATTTTTCTCTCTAGCTCATGCTACTCCTACCAACACTGGCCTCTGGGTAGTTCTAGAACATTCTAGACTCTCTCCCTCTGAGGGCCATTGCACCTGCTCTGCCCTGTGTCTGGAACATTCTTTACATGGCTTTTCATGTAGCCAGCTCCTTTTTGTCCTTCTGCTCTTGGTTTCAATATTGTCTCCTCAGAGGAGACTTCTGCTCTTGGTGCAATGTTGTCTTGCTTTAGGTAAGAGATCAGAGGGTCCTTTCCTGATCTCTTACCTAAAGCAGCCCATCCCCACTATTTGCCCCCGTCAGTCTTCCTTTGGTTTTCTGTCTGGTATTCCTGTTTTGTTTATACACCTCTAATTTATCTCTACCTTTAAGAATGTGAGCCACAGGAGGGCTCCTTGGTCATCGCTGTGTCCCTCACCCCCAGCCCTGCAGAGAGCCTGCCCCTCCTCCTGTCTGTAAGCATTAATAGCTGCTAAACACTCTGAGCTAGGCACTGTGCTGAGTCCCTTACATCTCATTTAACCCATAGATTATCTAGCTGCTAAACACTCTGAGCTAGGCACTGTGCTGAGTCCCTTATATCTCATTTAACCCACAGATTATCTAGCCCATGGATACTATTTTTTATCCCTATTTAAAAGAGGAAACCAAGACACAGCAGGGTCAAGTGACCTGCCCAAGATCATGCCATCCATGACAGTGTCCAGGTGGTTCTGCTTTGGAACTTGTGCTCTTAACCACTGTGTGGCGCTACCGGACCTCACAGGATGGTCAAGCAATATCGATGAAGTGTCTGCTGCAGGTGCTGTGCTAAGTGCTGGTTACATATGTGTTGAGCAGATGAATAAATCAATGAGTAAGTGAATTTGAGGAGCACATGGCAGGCACTGCCCCTTTTGCTTCAGGCTCTCTGCTCCTTCCTGGGTGATACGCACCCCACATCTTTCTCCAGCACCATGACTTGCCAGGAAGCATGGATGAAACCGAGAAGGTGCTGGAGGAGGTTTTCTAAGACGTGCATCTAATTTAAAAGGGGCCGGGAGTCAAAGGCCCCTGGAGAGATCTAAGCGGGGGGGTGGATGGACAATGGCAGTATTGGAAATGTGACAGCGATGGCCCTGGAGCCTGCAGATTTCCCCAAAGAGAAAATCCAATTAGATGTGTCCTCTTATGTCAGCAAATGAAAACAGAAGGTGAATGCATAAATTCATGAGAACATTCTTTTTCTCTGCTTCTTAGATTAGCTGATCTAACAAGGCACTCTGTTTCTCTCAACACCAGGAAATAAAATGCATTTTAACTGTGCCAGGAGTTGATTTTGTTGTTTGCCATTTGTTGTGCGATGACACGTGATGCCTAAATATTCTCTCATTTAACCAATATCTAGTGTGCTGCACAATGGGAATGAGATGCCCTGAGAGGCCCCACTGGTGAAGGACACAGGCCCAGAGCGATCAGGGCTCCATGACAGAGACATGGCCAAAGCACCGCACGAGCCCCAGGAAAGGCTGCCAACCCAGAAGTCAGCCCAGGGAGGAGGTGCCCAACGGAGCTGGGAAAGATGTGGAAAAATGAGCTGGGCTGGTGGGGGGAAGGTAAGGAGAGGAATGGGAAATGGGGAGGAGAGCATTCCAGCGAGAGGTGACTGCATCCTCAAAGGCACGGGGGTGCAGAAACAGCATGCCAGTGGGCAACCGCCAAGAAGAGGGGAAACGACACAGTTGCCACGTGGTCAGGGTGCAGGGCTTGAGGGAGGGAGACCTGCCGCTGCTGAGACAGGCAGGCTGGGAACGGAACCTACATGCTGCCCAATGCTGCTGACTTTATCCTGTGCCATGCAGAGCTGCCAAACAGGCCGCTCTGACAGCCACACAGATGAGACTTGGAAGAGAAAGAGGAAAAAACAAGCTGCAGGAAGGTCAGTGAGGAGGCTGGTGTGAGTGTCCACACAGAGCGTAGCGTCCACACAGGTTATTTTCTGTAGTATACATTTTAATTTGCTTTTCAGTTTTTAAAGTTTTTTCTTAACTAGATCTCCTTTGAACCAGGACATGACAGGTTGGGAAATTCCATCCCAGATGTCATTGAGGACTCTTGGGCAATGTCAACAGAGATGGGTGACTCATAAAGGAGAGAAAAGAGACATGAGTTCAATCTTAGCCATGGATGTATTTGCATACTTGTCCCCGCTCAAATCTCACGTTGAATTGTAACCCCCAAAACTGGAGGTGGAGTCTGGTAAGAGGTGTTTGGATTGCAGGGGCGGATCCTTCATGGCTTGGTGCTGTCTTCATGAGAGTGTGTTCTTGCAAGATCTGGTTATTTAAAAGTGTGTGGCACCTCCTCCTTCCACCCGTTCCTCTCACTTGCTCCCATTTTCATAGGAGGTACATCCTTCCACTTCACCTTCCACCATGATTGCAAGCTTCCTGAGGCCTCCTCAAAAGCTGAGCAGATGCCGATGCCATGCTTCTTGTAAAGCCTACAGAACCATGAGCCAATTAAACCTATTTTCTTCATAAATTACCGAGTCTCAGGTATCTCTTCACAGCCTGCAACAGTGGTCTAATACAGCCATGCTCAGTGCTGAGAGATGTTCTCTTTGTTGGACGTGTCATGGAAGCAGGTGACCCCATGCATCTATGGTTTGGAGAGACACAGAGTCCACCCTCGTTTAGAGAGGACAAGTAGACTCCCATCCTTTTTGGCTGCGTACTGTATTTTCTGATTTCAAAATCTTAGAATATACTGCCTGAAAATGATTATTTAGGATTTGCATGAAAATGTTACCATGTAGGTAAAGTTCTTCCTGATAAAATTTCTTGCATTTCTGAAATGATTTGAGTATTGATTCAAAACACGAATGACCTCCAAATTGCTTTCAAATCAATATTGAAATTATCCGACTTTAACTTTACCTTTATATAATTCAGTCACATAGTTTGAATGAGATGGATTTCATTCAGATGATATACGTTATACTCCAAAGGGTGGGAGAGCTGAAGGAACCTCCCTGACCCCAGGAGTGAATCAGTCTTTCTCCTGTGTTCTGCCAGGATTCTGTTACAAGCCTCTCCCTATTCTGCCTTATTTCCTGCTTCCTTGTCTTTCTCCCACATTGGGTTGAGCTAAAAAGCAGAAACAACACCTCTAAACTCAGCACAATGCCCAGCATACAAGAAGTGCTTCATAAATAAATGAATGAGAAACAGAATCATTATCATAGAAAAGCAACTCAATCTGAATAGAATGTATTGGAACTAATTGGATCAATTAAAAATAAAATAAATATGCTTCAAATTGCTTTCACTGATCGTACAGGGGGCATGGGGCGGAGACAATCACATTCATTCCCTCATTATTTCAAGAATTCTGAATGTTCTCCTGTCATCCAGATCAACCCTGACAACATGTTATCAATTTCAGAACTGCTAGAAAGAGGGAAATGGGGAAAGACAAGTAAGGGATTGGCATCAATTACTTAGAATATAAAAAAATTCATTGATGACATGTCAACTTTTTCCTATGATTTCTTTGAAGACTGTACATATGGTTTGAGGGTTTAATTATTCTGTACAGCATATTCATGCCAAAGTGTCACAAGACAGTTCTTGTTTGTCAGTTAACACCAGCAGGCAGTACAGATACTCTTTGCAATTAAATCATACCAGGCAACGTAGGCATCAGTGATTTCTTCTTCCTGGTAGCTCCATTTGGTATTCGAACAAACTACCCAACCGAGTTTTCTGCTGAAGATTTACTTTATCATGTCATTAGTCCACAAATTACCAAATCATTCATATATAAATTTGGGTAATGGATTTCTTTTGTTAGAATGTGGAAATACAGCTACAAATGCTTTCGTATGTGGGACAAAGAGCCGGAAGCTTTAACAAAACATAGCATCCAATAAAGATCATAATTAAAAATCATGATCAGGATTTTCCCAGTTACTAAAATGACATCCTTTAATGAAAACTGTCTATTCCTCAATCAGAGCTAAATAAATACAGAGAAAATATCCGGAGGGCAAGCAGTATGCACCCAGACTGGACTCTGCATCCTCTGAAAACACTCACTCTGGTTTTCAGTAGAAACTCTAGCCTGGCTGGAATCATGGTGCTCTTAATGCTGCTATCGTTAGCTTTTCTGGACTATTTTATGAAGAGATCAGACAGTTGAAGGATTCTCTCTAAAACCAGTATACTGAGGTATAAAATAAGAGGAGAAAAATGAAAAAGAAGAAGAGTCTGATATTTCTCACATCTCAACTTTGCTCAAACTTCTTTCAGAACTTTGTCTTTGCAAATATTTACGCTTCTTTTTTATGGCAAAACTTATCATAGCCTGGTAAGTATTCATGGTCTGGGGTCTTGGCTTGGAGAGTGAAAGTGAAAGCGAAGCATTGCCACCGCCACTCCCAGTGCCTTGCCCTCATTACCTTGCCACCTTCCTCCTGCCCCTGATCATTGTCAGGCCTTGGGGTATTTGAGTTTTTTTTTTTTTTTTTTTTTTTTTTTTTGACTTGGTGTGGCTCTGTTGCCCGGGCTGGAATGCAGAGGGGCCATTTCGGCGAACTACAACCGCCGCCCCCCAAA